>JADBJO010005247.1:7500-25000 GCA_016801955.1 Conus betulinus
AGTTTGACGTATGTGTAGGAACCCCTAGGGCAATTTTGAAGGCTTTGCAATCAGTGCTCTGAAGTTAATTTAAAAGATATTTAGGTGCATTAAAAATACTTCCTGAGCATATGTAAGTCTTGAGCGTACAAGGGCAGTTGCTAAAACAGTTAAACTTTTAGTGTCTTGCCCCCAAGATTGTTTACTGACAATTTTAAGGAAAATCAGACTTTTTTCTCGCTTTATTTAAAATATGGTCAATATAAGTATTCCATGTTAGTTTTACTACTTAGGATTACACCTAACAATTAACGCTTTTAACACAGTTTAAAATAGTGCCATCTGAGGTGAAAACTGGAAGCTTATTTGGATCATTTCCAGATGTATGTGCATTAAGTGTGTGTGTGTGTGTGTATGTGTGTGTGTGTGTGTGTGTGTGTGTGTGATGTGAGTATGTATGTGTGTGTGTATGTGTGCGTGTATGTGTGTGCGTGAATGTATGTATGTGTGTGTGTGTGTGTGTGTGTGTGTGTGTGTGTGTGTGTGTGTGTGTGTGTGTGTGTGTGTGTGTGGGGGGGGGGGCGGGTGCGTGCGTGTGTGTGTATGTGTGTGTGTGTGTGTGTGTGTGTGCGTGTGTGTGGTTGCGTGTGTGCGTGTGTGGTGTGTGTGTGTGTGTGTGTGTGTGCGCGCGCGCGCGCGCGTGTGCATGTATCTGTGTGCGTGTGTGTGTGTGTGCGCACGCGCGCGCGCGCGCGCGCGCGCGTGTGTGTGTGTGTGTGTGTGTGTGTGTGTGTGTGTGTGCGTGTTTTGTGTATGTGTGTGTGAGTGTGTGTGTGTGTGTGGGGGGGTGGGGTTGCAGGGGGGTTCGTGTGTGTGTGTGTGTGTGTGTGTGTGTGTGTGTGTGTGTGTGGTGTGTGTGTGTATGTGTGTGTGTGTGTGTGTCGGGGGGGGTGGGGGTGGTGTGTGTGTGTGTGTGTGTGTGTGTGTGTGTGTGTGTGTGTGTGTGTGTGTGTGTGTGTGTGTTTGTTTGTTTGCTTGCGCACGCGTGGGCGTGGGTGTGAACCTATGGTGTGTAGTGTAAGACTACTTGCGATTCTATGTATGTGCATAAGTGCGTGTATGTGTGTGTGTGTGTGTGTGTGTGCGCGCGCGCGTGTGTGCGTGTGTGTTTACGTGCATGCGCTTGTGTGTGTGTGTGTGTGTGTGTGTGTGTGTGTGTGTGTGTGTGTGTGTGTGTGTGTATGCGCGCGCACGCGCGTGCGCACATGTGCATGTGCGTGTGTTCGTGTGTGTCTTTGTGCATGATTGGTGTAGGCATGCATGCACATCCATTCGTGACTTGCATGTTAATGAACCTGCTTATACCTTCCTGTCTTTCCACGAAGTAGACTGGACGAGATGGGGCCCATGCGATTGTACATCGTTTGTGGCGACTCGAAAGCGGCTCTGTCCACCTGGTCTGCTGTGTCCTGGTCCTGGCACAGATACTAGGCCTTGCAAGCCAATTGAATGTAAAGGTGCTGTATAGGGTATTGCATGGAGCTGTCTGTCTGTCTGCCTGTCTGTCTGTCTGTCTGTCTCTCTCTCTCTCTCTCTCTCTCTCTTGGATCCAGCAACTTGGATCCAGTAACTCAATCAAAATCCCCCTTCTTGCTGCTGTATGAAGTAGGAATGCACATAGCGCAGTTATGTATCACCTCTCTTCAGTCATACACAGAGTCACGTGAGTATCAGCGCGCACGCCAGCCAAGAATAGTCAGCTGGCGCCCAGGCAGACCAAGGTTGGGACAGTGAACACGACGCACAACAAAATGATTAAAGATTCCACACACAGTAATGATAAAATCGACAAACAGTGGATAATAACACTCAATGAAGGTTATATACTTGTCATTTTTTTTTGTTTATTTGAACACAAAATAAGCTAGTTTGAGGGGTAAGTAGCCTACAACATCCTTTTTTCACCCTCACTCATTCCCTGCTTGCGACGTGGTCGCCATCGTGCAGTTGCATGCGTGGGCCCGGTACCCGACAGGCTCAGCCCTATTTTTAGGACAGAAACTCGCCTCTAATTTGTTCAGGTTTATACTCGGCAACAGACGCGTTATCCAGCAGCGACTGGTAAATCCCTTTCCCTCGTGCTGTCAGCAAGAGACTGATAAAAATATCAGCAGAGACTGAAGACTGAAAGTCAGCAGAGACTGACGCAATGGCCGAAGAGAGCCTTGAGCGGCAAGAGGCCGCGACAGTGGCATTTGCGGATCTGCAGTTACTGGACGCAAAAATGTCTGGCCGCTTGGATAGACTTGAAGCCATGCTGCTGAGAAATCGCTGGCCAAAGCCTTTCGAGTGAACAACAGCCCAACAGTGCCGGAAAGCAAGCTTTGTCCCCAGACGATGACATAGAAACGTGTGACTCTGAAAACCAGCACAAGGGGAAGAAGTTGCATGCAAAAACACAAAGGCATTGTCAGAGTCTGAATCTGGAGTGGAGGTAGTTGATGACACGCTCTCAGCAGCCGGCTCTGACGAAGATTTGCTTGGGGAAACAGATGAAGATCTTGATGATGGTGAGGAGACAGCACCACCAGTCTCCTCCTCCTCCCTGGCACAAGTCATCAACAAACGCTTCCAGTCTGGACTGTCAGAGGACAAATCAAAAGGCAGGCTTGGTAAGTAGGAAAGGCCAGAAAACTGTGGAACGTTGATTGTGCTGCCAGTCAACAGTGAAATTGGGGAAAAAAAAAAGTCTTCCAGCAGAGGCCGGAAGAGCTGACATTAAAAGCTTGCATGTGCAAAAAAGCACTGACAAAAATAGCAATAGCCTTGACAGACAGCACACAAACAATACTCAGGGCACAACGCAACACTGACTCACAGACATCCAAGAAAATGAAAAACAGCCATTCAAAGGTACACAGACAGCCTTGCTGTATTGGGTCATGCCTCACATCAGCTATCACTCACACACAAGACAGGCCATTCGCTCACATTTGCACCCCTCTATCACAGGCATGTGTAATGGTTCTGTGCCAGTCACAAAATGGTTGATTGGTGACAACTTGGTTGCTTCGCTCAAAGAAATCAGAAATGGACAGGTTGGACAAAACTCTTGCTGTTGGTGGTGGGAAAAAAAATCGAACATCTACAGGCCAAGAGGCCTGTAGATGTTCGATATTTTTTCCCCACCAACAGCAAGAGTTTTGTATGGCGCAGAGGAAGCCGGACCGGTCATGTCAATCAAAGGCACGGGGCCGCCATGAGAGCTCGCGCGCACAACACGGCCAACAAGAGGAATTGGCCAATTTAGCTCCGCCCACTCAGCCAGCCAGCGATGCGGTAAGCGTTCACCACTATCACAGTCTCCCAAGGCCAAGGGCAGAATTAGAGGCAGAGATGCACACGTTTCAAGGTGGCAGGCTCCAATATTTTCTTCCCGTATGGGAATCACTTACAACAGACTAAGAAGCCTTACAGCTGATACGAGGAGCCACACTGGAATTAGAAGAGAAACTCTGGTTATCCCCTCACACTTGGTGTAGTAGTACACAACCTGGCTTGAACCAGGCGGAAACAAATATCATAGACAGTGAGGTGAATAAACTCAGATCAAAAGGAGTTATGTCCCCTTGTACACTGTACATGATCAACACGTGTCACCTGTGTTTACAAGGCCAAAAAGGATGGGTCGAAATTTGAAAAAAAAAAAAAAGAACCAAGATATTTATCACCATTTCAAATGGATACTTTGCATGTTGCACTGAAGTTAGTGATGCCTTTTTGTTTCATGGCTTCTATAGATCTAAAGGATGCCTATTACTCCCTCCCCATTGCACGAGCACATAGGAAGTATCTCAGATGGAGAGGCTGACTCTGGGAATATAACTGCATACCGGAATAGCTCAGTTGGTAGAGCGCCTGACTCGTAATCTTGGTGATCCTGGGGTTGTGGTTTGAATCTCAGCCAGGCTGTTTTCGTAGAGGGGATTTTACCCTCGGAGTTAACATTGGTTCTGACTCCATTTCCCACACAGTCCTTCGAATGAGACTATAAACCGAGGTTCTGTGTGTGAACGCACGCATAACATCTCGCACACACGTAAAAATCCCGTCACCAACTTTCGGAAGAGTAGGCCAGTTTGGCCGTTGGTATGGATGACACGTTACACATAGCATGCACCCTGTGTGAGAAAGGGAAAGCATGAAGGAAGTAAGGAAACTGAGTGAACGATATTGAACGATGTTGACTGGATGACACGGGAAACGACTGAATGAGGCGCCAGCCGGCAGCTCTTCAGTCGGCACTACCCAGGTAGGCAGCCCGTTGTGTAAACGAATGTGGATTGTAAAGCGCTTAGAGCTTGGTCTCTAGCCAACAATAGGCGCTATATAAGTATTCATTATTATTTTTATGCCAAATGGTCTGGCTCTAGCCCTGGGAAATCTACCAAAATGTTGACACCTGTCTTTGCGACACTGAGACAAGAAAATCATGTCTCCACCAACTTTCTGGATGATTCTCTTCTCCTTGTGGAATCAGAAGTAGAATGCATAGAGAATATCCAAGCCACAGAAAAAGTTTTTTTTTCGTTCACTCGGCTTCATTTTACACCAAGAGAAATCAGCTCTTAAACCAACCCAGGTTGTTCAGTATCAGTATCAGGTGATTATTGATCCAGAACAATGACAGCCACTTTGACACCTGAAAGAAAGACAGTCTGAAACACTGCTGTGTCCAGCTACTGAAAGCCAACAAACCAATTATCAGAGAACTAACCAAGGTTATTGGGAAGTTGGTGGCACGTTTTCCTGCAGTGAAATTTGGGCCCCTACATTATCGTCACTTAGAAGACAACAAAAAAGCTGCACTGAGACAAAGAAAGGGTAATTTTGATGGATATACCATACTGACTCCACAATCTAAAGATGCGCTTAAGTGGTGGATAAGTAATGTAGATGCTGCTTACAATGACATCACACATCCAGATTTTGACGTTACTGTGACGTCAGATGCCAGTATGACAGGATGGGGTGTGCATGTAAGACACAGAGCTCTGGAGGATTGTGGCTACCAGTTGAAACTCGCGCTTCCACATTAATTACCTTGAACTTAAGGCAGCTTATTTCGCACTGAAAGCTTCCAGGCAGATCTTGATGGAAAACATGTGCGCCTGCTGATTGATAATTCCACAGCAGTAGCCTGTATTAACAACATGGGCACCAGCCACTCTGACAGCTGTAATGAGATGACAGCCGCTATCTGGCAGTGGGCTGTGGACAGAAATGTGTGGCTGAGTGCATACCACATCCCAGGGAAAGACAATACAGCCGCGGATGAAGAATCAAGAAAAATTAATGTGGAAGCGGAGCAGAAACTGGATAGTACTGTGTTGACAGATGCGGTCAACAAGTTGCAGATTTCCTTTGAAATTGATCTCTTTGCTTCCAGAATAAACAAACAGCATCACTGTTACGTCTCTTATAGAGCCGACCCAAGGGCACATGCGGTTGATGCTTTCTCCTTAAATTGGGGAAAACCACAATGGTATGCTTTTCCTCCTTTCAGTCTGCTGCCTAGTGTTTTATAGAAGACATGGAAGGAGAGAGAGCGCCAGCGGCCTGCTCATTCTCCCCTTGTGGCCCACACAGGTCTGGTGGCCCGTTATGCACAGAAAATGCTGACCCAGGAACCAGTCCTTCTACCCTCCCACACCTGCCCTGCTGACACTGCCCAGCCACCCGGGTCGCACTCACCGCCTGCTGCCAAAGCGACAACTTCTGGCATGCAGTGTAGGCGCACATTTGAACAGGAAGGATTCTCCCCTGATGCAGTAGGTCTTCTCATGAGCTCCTGGAGGCCCACCACCAAAACAGTCGTACAATACATACATTAGTAGGTGGATAAAGTATGCCTCAAAAAACGGGCGTGGCAGTGAGATTACCCACACTGCCACAGGTTGCAAATTTTTTAGCTTCCATGTTTTCAGCAGGGGCAAGCTATAGTGCTGTAAATTCTGCAAGAAGTGCATTATCAGTTTTTCTGCCAACAGTGAAAGGAGTGTCTGTAGGTAATTTACCAGAAATCTGCAGACTTGTCAAAGGGGGTTTCGAGGAAAGACCTGCAATGCCAAGATACAGACACACCTGGGATGTTAGTGTAGTGTTGGATTACATGTGCTCACTTCCAGATGTAACTACTTTGGATTTGAAACAACTGACATTGAAAACAGTAACTCTAATGGCGCTTCTTACTGGGCAAAGAGGCCATGCTCTGCATCTACTGAAAACTACAGATGTGCATGTCAGTGAAAGGAAGTGTATTTTACAGTTTTCTGGTAAACACAAACACACTAAGCCAGGCAGTCACACAGAACCAGCAGAAATTCTAGCCTATTCGCAAAACACCAAATTATGCTTAGTGACGTACATACACTGTATCTGAAGAAAACTGAAGCACTCGGGAAAGGGCCAGAACTCTTTATCGCCATCCATAGACCACACCTCCCATTTCCAGAAACACATTTTCTCGGTGGGCCCAAACAAGTGGTGGGCTGCGGCAGGAGTGGACACAGAGACATACGGTGCACACACAACGCGAGCCGCGAGTTGTTCGACTGCTGCAATCGAAGGAGTGAGCCTTGCCACCATCCTCAAAGCGGCTGGATGGTCGGCAAAAATTACCTTCACCAGGTTTTGTAAGAAAGCGGTGCTGACTAAGCCTAATTTGGGACAGGCAGTATTGGACAAGTTTGTTAAGAAGTCGTGACTTCTGTACAGTTTGTGCCTGGCAACTGTCAGACTTCCTGGGGAATGTATTTTACAAATATTCTGCATTTAATTGCATGTGGATGCAAACCAGCAGGCACCACAGTT
Organism: Conus betulinus; assembly: GCA_016801955.1. Classification (NCBI taxonomy): domain Eukaryota; kingdom Metazoa; phylum Mollusca; class Gastropoda; order Neogastropoda; family Conidae; genus Conus; species Conus betulinus. The sequence continues at coordinate 14,353 of JADBJO010005247.1, forward strand.
AAAATTTGTCGACAGTGGTGTAACTGAAATAAGATGTCCAAGTTTGTGTCCAACATGTTACGTTTGGTGATATTCACCTGTACTGAATCAGATTAAATTGACGTACATGTATTGATGACTGCAACTGGTTTTGCAATTATGTGAAATGCTGTGCAGTCACTAGATGCTCTAAAATCTCGCGTGACTCCGTATGACTGAAGAGAGGCGATAAATGATTGAAAAATTAAACTAGATTTTCGAAGAAAGTTGACGTTTAATTTGAATTATTTGGAGCCTATGGTAAGTAGGGAGGAGTTACGTGCCCTCCCTATGTATGGCTCTGAATGTTCAAAGTCACCACTATGGTAAGTTGAGTGAACAGTCTGTTCACCCTCCCGAAGTATCTAGAGACTACTCGCAGCTCTAAAAACTAACTATTCTTGGCTGGCGCACGCGCGCTGATACTCACGTAACTCCTCCCTCCTTAAGATAGTCTCTAAATAATTCAAATTAAACGTCACCTTTCTGCATAAGTCTAGTTTAATTTTTCAGTTAAAGAATAAAAAATCCATGGGTCCTGATAACATACTCGCATTTCTTCTCAAACTCGCTCTTCCTTACATTGTTGAGTTTCTTACATACATATATAATTTATCCATTGAAACTAATGTTTTCCCTCAGGCGTTCAAAAACGCCAAAGTGATCCCCCTTCCAAAAATCAAATGATTTGTCGGATCGAAATAATTTCAGACCTATATCCTTACTATCGATTCTATCCAAAGCCCTTGAAAGACACATAACACACACGTATCTCAGTTCATGGAGAAAAAACAACCTGTTTTACCCACTCCAATCTGGACTCCGATTCAGTCACTCCTGCCACACAGTATTATCGCGAATGTGTGACTCATGGCTTTCAAATATGAACCGATCACAAATCACAGGGGTTGTCTTTCTTGACTTCAAAAAGGCGTTTGATCTTGTTAATCATTTCATTCTTCTAAAGAAACTATCTGTCTTTTTGAACCATAACCCGACAATCTCATTATTCCAATGATTTACCATTGTCCGTATCAGATGAAAAGGTCACGACAGATTTATTTGCTGATGACTCGTCACTCCAAACGAATGGTAGTGATCTACAGACAATATAGAAACTTCTCTCCAGGAAAGTCTAAACGACGTGTCAGACTGGTGTCATTCAAACTCAATGGTCATACACCCAGCCAAAACCAAATCTATGATTATAGCTACCCGCAAAAAAACACCAGTTGACTCCTCTTTGCCTAAAACTTCAGTTGAATGGCACTTCTATCGAGCAGGTAGATGAGCATCGTGTTTTAGGGTTAACGATAGATAAAGAATTGAAATGGCAATCTCATCTCAATAAATGTATGATAAAAATTGAAATGGCAATCTCAATCTCACTAATGTATGCAAGGTAGTCCCCAAAACCTTTTCCTGTTATCTCAATTAAAGCGCTACGTCAAACAGTAATGTGCTTAAACTTTTCTTCAATGCACACATAATGTCACGTATCAATTACGCTTCAACAACAGTGTGGGACGGAAGTAGTGACGTCCCACAAAAAAAGGCTGAATTCTCTCCATAGACGTGCAGCAAAGCTACTCCATCCAGCTGTATCTCTAACAACAGACGAAAAAAACTAAAAAAGCGCTGAACATACTTCCTCTGAGTAGGCAATTGGAATTCAACAAGGCATCATTTATATTTTTACAATCTTGACAGATACTATGCCATGTTATATCAATGCCCTTTTTACAAGATCGAACAGCTTTTCTGGCTCGACGAAATTCCTTCTTCCCTACCCACGCATTGATCCTATACAAAACAAGCCTAGCTTACTCTGGACCATATGTCTGGAACTCACTTCCACCGAATCTACAAAATATGAATACTTTAAAACTTTTCCAGAAACATTTGCTAAACATTTTATGTCTCTCAGTAATTTAATTATCGATTTAAATGATTAGCGCCCATTCGCAGTCTTCTGTGAACCATACTTTGAATAAATCGTCTAAACATAAAACCTACTCCGTTAAAATCGCTCATCCCCACTCCCACTCTGTCTACCATCCCTGTTTCTCCTCCCCCTCCCTACCTACCATTCTCTTTTCCCCCACCCTCTTCTGACCTCTCTCTCTCTCTCTCTCTCTCTCTCTCTCTCTCTCTCTCTCTCTCTCTCTCTCTCTCTCTCTCTCTCTAATTTTGTTGTTTTTGTTTGTTTGTAAGTTTCCTTCTGTTTCACCATCCCCCATCTCATTAGTAGTACTTTCATGAATAGTTTTGCTTATCATTTATTAAAGATCAATCAATCAATCAATCAGTCAATCTCTCTCTCTCTCTCTCTCTCTCTCTCTCTCTCTCTCTCTCTCTCTCTCTCTCTCTCTCTGTATTTGTGTGTCTCTGTTTTGACTCTGCTTGCTCTCTCTCTCTCATTATTGTATGTAATTCGTCCTCTTTCAAATGGGGCTGTTTTGACTTTGCTTCCGTTTTTACTTCTCTTCATCTCTCTCTCTATATGATCCTCTCTCTCTAATCTCTCTCCTCTCGTGAAGACAGTGAATGTAGGGTCAGTCGGGAATGTGATTGGTCAGCTGATTATAGAAATCACCATACAAAATAACGTCTTTCAGAGAATTTCCTGATTAAGGAAAGAAAAAACAAACCAAAAAAGAAGAAAGAAAGGAAGAAAGCAGTTGAATCGTCTCTGTTTGTGTCGCTGACAAAATCAGCATTTTCGTCTCACAGGTCCACTAAGGTGCTGTGAATTTTGCTGTGACTTGCAGTGTTTGATGCAGGTCATGCAGGTGCTGTGAACTTTGCTGTGACTTGCAGTGTTTCCAGTGGCCCGTGTCTTATGCTTCACAAAGGAGGTGCTGATGTAGAGCTGCCTGGTTTGGTGTGTGTCCTTCAGGGTCCCAGGATCAGCCTGATGACTTGCTGTGGGTCAGACAGATTCTGTAGAATTCTGCTAGTGCTGTCCTTCAGGGTTCCCAGGATCAGCCCCATAGTGTCTCAGGGTCAGACAGATTCCGTATAGAATTCCTGTTAGTGTGTCCTTCAGGGTTTCCCAGGATCAGCCCCATAGCTTACAGGGTCAGACAGATTCTGTAGAGTTCCTGTTAGTGTGTCCTTTAGGGTTCCCAGGATCATCATAGCTTATTAGAGGATCAGACAGATTCTGAAGAATTCCTGTTAGTGTGTCCTTCAGGGTCCGATAATCAGCCTCATGACTTAGGTCTGTGTTCTGCATGAGGCCTCAATCAAGAACAATGAGGCCTCAATCAAGAACAATGAGGCCTCAATCAAGAACAATGAGGCATCCTACACAGAGGCACCAATCACACTGAGGCATTAATCAATCACAATGAGGGCATTAGTTACACTGAGGCATCATCATCAATCACACTGAGGCATCAATAAACCACACTTCGGCATCAATAACACAGAGGTATCAATCACACTGAGGCATCAATCAATCACAAGCATTAATCAATCACACTGAGGCATCAATCAATCACACTGAGGCATCAATAAACCACACTTCGGCATCAATAACACAGAGTTATCAATGACACTGAAGCATTAATCAATCACACTGAGGCATTAATCAACGACACTGAAGCATCAATCACATTGAGGCATTAATCAATGACACTGAGGCATAATCACACTGAGCCAACAGTAACACTGAGGCATCAATGACACTGAGGCGTCAATCACACTGAGGCATTAATCAATCACGCTGAGGCATTAATCAATGACACTGAGGCATAATCACACTGAGCCAACAATAACACTGAAGCATCAATCACACTGAGGCATCAATCACACTGAGCCATCAATCACACTGTGGCTTCAATCACACTGATACATCAATCACATTGAGGAATCAATCACACTGTGGCTTCAATCACACTGATACATCAATCACACTAAGGCGTCAATAACAGAGGCGTCAATCACACTGTGGCATCAATCACACTGAGGCATCAAATCAAACTGAGGCATTAACCAATCACACACTGAGGCGTCAATCACACTGTGGCATCAATCACACTGAGGCGTCAATCACACTGATCAATCACACTGTGGCATCAATCACACTGAGGCGTCAATCACACTGAGGCTTTAACCAATCACGCTGAGGCAACAATCACACTGAGGCATCATCACACTGTGACTTCAATCATACTGATACATCAATCACACTGAGGCTTCAATCACACTGAGGCATTAATCAATCATACTGAAGCATCAGTCACACTGAGGCATAATCGCACTGAGCCAACAATAACACTGAGGCATTAATCAATCACGCTGAGTATCAATCACATTGAGGCATCAATCACACTGTGACTTAAATCACACTGAGACATCAATCACACTGAGGCTTCAATCACACTGAGGCATTAATCAATCACGCTGAGGTATCAATCACATTGAGGCATCAATCACACTGTGACTTAAATCACACTGAGACATCAATCACACTGAGGCTTCAATCACACTGAGACATCAATCACACTAAGGCGTCAATCACACAGAGGCATCAATCACACTGAGGCGTCAATCACACTGAGGCATTAACCAATCACACTGAGGCATTAACCAATCACACTGAGGCATCAATCACACTGAGGCATCAATCACACTGAGGCGTCAATCACACTGAGGCATCAATCACACTGAGGCATCAATCACACTGAGGCATTAACCAATCACACTGAGGCATCAATCACACTGAGGCATTAACCAATCACACTGAGGCGTCAATCACACAGAGGCATCAATCACACTGTGGCGTCAATCACACAGAGGTATCAATCACACTGAGGCATTAACCAATCACACTGAGGCCATCAATCACACTGAGGCGTCAATCACACTGAGGTATCAATCACACTGAGGCATCAATCAAACTGAGGCATTAAACAATCACACTGGGGCATCAATCACACTGAGGCATCAATCACACTGAGGCGTCAATCACACTGAGGCGTCAATCACACTGTGGCATCAATCACACTGAGGCGTCAATCACACTGAGGCTTACACAATCACGCTGAGGCAAACATCACACTGAGGCATCAATCACACTGTGACTTAAATCATACTGATACATCAATCACACTGAGGCTTCAATCACACTGAGGCATTAATCAATCATACTGAAGCATCAGTCACACTGAGGCATAATCGCACTGAGCCAACAATAACACTAAGGCATTAATCAATCACGCTGAGGTATCAATCACATTGAGGCATCAATCACACTGTGACTTAAATCACACTGAGACATCAATCACACTGAGGCTTCAATCACACTGAGGCATTAATCAATCACGTTGAGGTATCAATCACATTGAGGCATCAATCACACTGTGACTTAAATCACACTGAGACATCAATCACACTTAGGCTTCAATCACACTGAGACATCAATCACACTAAGGCGTCAATCACACAGAGGCATCAATCACACTGAGGCGTCAATCACACTGAGGCATTAACCAATCACACTGAGGCATTAACCAATCACACTGAGGCGTCAATCACACTGAGGCATCAATCACACTGAGGCGTCAATCACACTGAGGCATTAACCAATCACACTGAGGCATCAATCACACTGAGGCATTAACCAATCACACTGAGGCATCAATCACACTGAGGCATTAACCAATCACACTGAGGCGTCAATCACACAGAGGCATCAATCACACTGTGGCGTCAATCACACAGAGGAGTATCAATCACACTGAGGCATTAACCAATCACACTGAGGCATTAATCAATCACACTGAGGCATCAATCACACTGAGGCGTCAATCACACTGAGGTATCAATCACACTGAGGCATCAATCAAACTGAGGCATTAACCAATCACACTGGGGCATCAATCACACTGAGGCATCAATCACACTGAGGCGTCAATCACACTGAGGCATCAATCACATTGAGGCAGCAAGCAAATGGCTACAGCCGGTGTTCGTGTTGTTCAGTGTAAAATTGCAAAAGTATATGGTGTACGTAAAGAGATGCGATGAAGAATTGTGATTATTGGATTGAAGTTTAACTTCAATTCTAACTTATGTTTCCAAGAGGCAGAGAGACCATAACTGCAAAATGTTCTGTAGCCGTTGAGACTGCAGAAACATTTCACCATGACTGTATGATCACTATTGCGTCAAATTATCGATAGTGTCAAAAACAATAGTGAATAGAGTTCTGAATGAGCGTACAGAACATGTGTTTTATGAAATATTTCCCGTTTAGATGAGTACATTTAAAATATAAATAAATAAACAAACATACAAACACACAAACAAACAGACGCGCAAAACAAGCAAACAAACAAAACAAACACACAAACCGAAGTGAAAACAAGATGCTTTTGCATTTGTGGATCGTATGAACTACAAGCATTTTCGCTGATAGTTGTTTTTAAGTTCAGTCTCTTTTTTTTTTTTTTTTTCTTTTCTAAAGGGTAGGGACGGGGGGGGGTGGGTGGGTGGGGGGGGGGGGGGGGGTGATATGAGAGTGTGTTCCGGATCCGGATCAGGTAGTAAAAGTATAATATCTACATTCTGCAATACACGTTGTTTCAGATATTCCAGTAATACCAAACCCACCAACTGGACCAAACCGCCAATATTGAAGAAAAATAACCGGTGAGAAAGGTAGGACTAGTGGTGAGGACTGTACGGAACAAACAGACCCCTTGTTTCATTGACCCCGTGGGGCAGGGGGAGCGGGGGGTGTGTGGGGGGGGGGGGGGGGGGGGGGGGGGTGTGTGTGTGTGTGTTATTGTTTGTTCAGCGAGCTGATACAGGACAAAAACTAAAGGGGGAAAAAAGCATAGCAGAGCATGAAGGAAGCAGGATGAGCAACGTTCCTGTTAGTGTGTCCTTTAAGGTTTCTAGGGTCAATCTGTCAGTGTGTCCTTTAGGGTTTCCAGGGTCAGCCTGTCAGTGTGTCCTTTAGCGTTTCCAGGGTCAGCCTGTTAGTGTGTCCTTTAGGGTTTCCAGGGTCAGCCTGTCAGTGTGTCCTTTAGGGTTTCCAGGGTCAGCCTGTCAGTGTGTCCTTTAGGGTTTCCAGGGTTAGGGTCAGACTGAACAATTCTGAGGATTAAGACTGAAGAGCGCATTATCAGGGGGTCAGTCACAATGATTCTTTGTTCCTAGAGCCTGAACTAGAAAATCTCAGGACGCTTTACTGTTCGCCGCGCGTTGTTAGGGCTGTGCAGAGGAGGGAGACAACCGTTTCTTTCAGCAGGCTGCTTCCTGGCTAACTTCACATCCAGAGAGAGAGAGAGAGAGTACATGTACAGGGGCTTTTTATAGCTTTGTCACTAAGAAGCCCAAGCACACGTTGACAGATGCAGAAATGACGTATTGGGCTGGTAACACACCCCCCCCCCCCCTTCAGACCCCTCGTTTCATTGACCCCGTGGGGCAGGGGAAGCTATGGGGGGGGGGGGGGGGGTTTATTGTTTGTTCAGCGAGCTGATACAGGACAAAAAACTAAAGGGGAAAAAACATAGCAGAGCATGAAGGAAGCAGGATGAGCAACGTTCCTGTCAGTGTATCCTATAGTGTTTCCAGGGTCAGCCTGTCAGTGTGTCCTTTAGCGTTTGCAGGGTCAGCCTGTTAGTGTGTGTCCTTTAGTGTTTCCAGGGTCAGCCTGTCAGTGTGTCCTTTAGCGTTTTCCAGGGTCAGCCTGTTAGTGTGTCCTTTAGTGTTTTCCAGGGTCAGCCTGTCAGTGTGTCCTTTAGCGTTTGCAGGGTCAGCCTGTTAGTGTGTCCTTTAGTGTTTCCAGGGTCAGCCTGTCAGTGTGTCCTTTAGCGTTTCCAGGGTCAGCCCTGTTAGTGTGTCCTTTAGTGTTTCCAGGGTCAGCCTGTCAGTGTGTCCTTTAGCGTTTCCAGGGTCAGCCTGTCAGTGTGTCCTTCAGGGTTTCCAGGGTCAGCCTGTCAGTATGTCCTTTAGGGTTTCCAGGGTCAGCCTGTAAGTGTGTCCTTCAGGGTTTCTAGGGTCATCTGTTAGTGTGTCCTTTAGGGTTTCCAGGGTCAGCCTGTTAGTGTGTCCTTTAGGGTTTCCAGGTCAGTCTGTTTGTGTGTGTCCTTTAGTGTTTCCAGGGTCAGCCTGTCAGTGTGTCCCTTAGGGTTTCCAGGGTCAGCCTGTCAGTGTGTCCTTTGGGGTTTCTAGGGTCAATCTGTCTGTGTGTTCTTTAGGGTTTCTGGGGTCAATCTGTCAGTGTGTCCTTTAGGGTTTCCAGGGTCAGCCTGTTTCTTCTGTGGGGTATCCAGGATCAGCCTCATGGCGTAGGTCTATATCTTCACTGAGGCATCAATGAGGCATCAAGCAATCACAACAAGGCATCAAGCAATCACACTGAGGCAAAAACACAGTCATATGCAGGGTCTGGGGGTTCAGAGGTTAGATTCAAAAAGTAGTTCAAGCTACGTTTCAGCCAACGATTCACGAGAGATGGTTCTGCCTCAACACACGTGCTATGAAAAGGGACGGTGCGGAATACCAACAAACACACAAACACACATACGAACCAAACTGAATACAGGACGCATTTTTTTTTGTGAATCATAGAAACTACAAGTATTCTTGGTGATAGTTGTTTTATTTTTTTGTCTTTTTTCAAAGGAGGGGAAATATAACAGTGTGTTCTGTATAAGGTAACAAAAGTATGAAGCCTTCTTTATGAAATGAATTGTTGCAGATGTTCCGATCTAACCAAACCCACCACCAACTGATGGAGGGCCAGCCAATAATGCAGAAATAGCCAGTGAGAATGGCAGAACTGGTGGTGTGGACTGTACGGGAACAAACAGAACGTTGCCATGGCCTCACGTTCCATTGACCACCTGCAGGGGAGGGGGGGGGGGGGGGAGGCGCGAGAGTCTGATGATTCAGTGACCTGATACTGGACACAAAATTAAAATAAAATTAAAGAAAAAAAAAACCCACTATAGCTGAGCTTGAAGAACGACCGTCGTGTGATGACAGATAACCTTTGCTGGTCAGCTGGTTGGTTGGTGGGTGGGTGGGTGGGGTTGGTGGGTTAGTGTGTTGGTGGTGGGTTAGGGTTAGTGGGTTGGTGGTTGGTGGGTTGGGAAAGATCATTGCTAATTAACGTTTAAAGCCGACATTGACCACACACCGATCGTACCACCGGCCGTAACAAATCCTGGAGTGCATGATGTTTGGAGGGTGGTAGAAGGGAGAAATCGTGAGGGGGGTGGGACTGAAATATCCTGTAGACTGAACTATCTTGAAAACTGGGACTGAACTATCCTGAAGACTGAACTATCCTGAGGACTGAACCATCCTGAGGACGGGGAACTATCCTGACTATCCTGAAGACTGTACTGATCCTGAGACACTTAACTATCCTGAGACTGAACTATCCCTGAAGACTGGGACTGAAACTATCCTGTAGACTGAACTATCTTAAAAACTGAGGGGACTGAACTGAAGACTGAACTATCCTGAAGACTGAAACTATCCTGAGGAATGAACTATCCTGAGGACTGAACTATCCTGGGGACTGAACAATTCTGAGGACTAAGAGTGAAGAGCGCATTGTCAGGGGTAAGTCACAATGATTCTTTGTTCCTGGAGCCTGAACTAGAGAACTCAGGACGCTTTACTGTTCGCCGCGCCTAGTTAGGGGTGTGCAGAGGAGGGTCAGACAACCGTTTCTTGGAGCAGGCTGCTTCCTGGCTAACTTCACATCCTGGGGAGAGAGAGAGAGAGAGAGGAGAAGAGTGAAGAGCGCAGAGAGAGAGAGTCAGTCACAGATGTACATGTTACGGGGGCTGTTTATAGTTTTGTCACTAAGAAGCCCAAGCACACGTGGACAGAGGATGCAGAACCGTTACGTATTGGGCTGGTAACATCCACAGAGAGAGAGAGAGAGAGAGAGAGAGAGAGAGAGAGAGTACTGTTTATAGTTTTGTCACTAAGAAGCCCAAGCACACGTTGACAGATGCAGAAATGACGTATTGGGCTGGTAACCCCCACCCCCCCTGCCACCCCCCCCTGCCTCCCCCCCCCCGCGCGCTTCAATCTTTCTCTTTTTTTCTCTTCCAAACACACACACGCGCACACACACACACACACAACGCGCACACACGAACACGCGCACACACACACACACACACACACACACACACGCACACACACGCACACTAACACTCACTGTCCGAAGCTGTCTGCACCTGTTTACTGACGTTAATCAGCGGCAGAGAGACTGAGCAAGAGAGTTCACACGAGTTATCGTTATTGACGTCCTTAGAGTTGCGGGCCTTTCACTCGCGTCCTTGACTCTTCTTCACGGTTGAACCACGTCGTTTGTCGCTGGGCTGACCACCAGGTTCCCTATGAGGGCTGATGTGTTGTCGGGAGTGTCAGGTTATTCGTTATAATGCTTCACTAGTACAACATCAGTGTAAGGAAGGAATGAAAATGTCGGGGGTTTAGAGAAGGTAGCAAACGTGTGTAAATTTCTACGCTAGTTTCGCCCATCATTTTTCTCTAAGCATGATCTTGTGTTATGGTCCAACGCAATATAATATAAAAAGTGCAACAAAACAAAAACAGTCAGCAAAAAAAAAAAAAAAAAAAA
>JADBJO010005247.1:35000-40000 GCA_016801955.1 Conus betulinus
CCAACCACCCCTGCCCACGGACAGATGAAGACAGTGCCACACACAGACCTTATCAATCAGCAGATGATCCCAATCCGTGATGATGTGACTCTTGTAGTGCTCGCCCTTACAAGCAGGATTCTGATACCCGTCGCTCAGAGAGAGACAGCCACAGCTGGGGCATGTCGGGTGGGTGTCGTTGTCGCCATCACACGTGTACAGGTCGTAGATGGATTTATCCACGCTTGCCTGCCCAGGAATGCCAGATAGTAGAACCGTTGAATCTGCCCGGAACACCCGCGCATTGGTAATGGATGCCATGGTGATCTGTGGGGAAGAAATATGATGCAAGTGTACCTCTCAACGGATAATAAAAGTGGTAATAATAATAATTATAATAGTGATAATAATAATAATAAATGATGATAATAATAATAATAACAATAGTAATAATAATAATAATAATAATATAGGATAATTATAATAATAATAATGATTATGATGATAATAATAATAATAATAATAATAATATGATAATAATAGTGATAATTATAACAACAAATAATAATAAAAATAATAATGATAATAAAAATAATTTGATAAAAATAATAATAATAATAATAATAACAACAATGATAATAATGATGATGATGATGATAATAATAATATAATAATTACAATAACAATAATAGTAATAATGATAATGATGGTAATGATAAAAGCATTTTGCTACCTAGAAACTTCACCAACGAATGATGAAAAACAATCATATTGATGATGATAGTACTAATAATAATAGTGATAAAAAAATATAATGATCATTATAATAATAGCAACAACAACCTCAATAATAATAATAATAATAACAGTAATAATAATAATAATGATAATAATAATAATAATAACAACAATATGATAATAAATGATAACAACAACAACAATAACAACAACAATAATAATAATAATAATAATGATAACAACAACAACAACAACAACAATAATAACAACAACAACAACATAGCATTTTAAAGCGCCTTGCCAAAGGTTCTAGGTGCTGACAATCCACACTCTCGTGTATACAGCGGGCTGCCTACCTGGGTAGTGTGGACTGAAGAGCTGTGTGTCGGCGCTTCGTTCATTTGTTTCCCGTGTCATCCATTTAATATCGTTCCTTCAGTTTCCTTACTTCCTTCATGCGACGTGACATCTATGTCAACGGCCAAACTGGCCTTCTCTTCCGACAGTTGGTGATGGGATTTTACATGTGTGCAAGATGTTATGCGTGTGCTCACACACACGGAACCTCGGTTTATAGTCTCATTCGGATGACTCTTTGGGAAATGGAGTCAGAACCAATGTTAACTCCAAGGGTAAAAATCCCAGAAAACAGTCTGGCGGAGGTTCGAACCCGCAACCCCCAGGATCATTCAGATTACGAGTCCGGCGCTCTCTACCACTGAGGTATTCCGGCCCCCCGTGGATATCCGTGATGTGACTTACAGGCTACAAGCTTTTCAAATATTGTGACTCACCACAATGAACATTGGTCGTAAAAAGAAAATGCAGTGAGTGAGCGAGTGATTTCTTTAACCCAGATTCTGTTCACACTTGGTGACATCAGACTTTAGAAGGAAAAAAAAGAAAGAAAGAAATGAGCGAGGGGAAGGGGAGTGTTTTACACAAAATTATTGCTTTGATGTATGGAAAGCACTTTTGCAATTTGCACAGCTTCTGGTTTGGGGGTAATTGTTTTGACAGAATCATGTACAGTCACATCCACGTTCGACTCTTTTTATTTTTATTTATTTTAAAAAAAAAAAATGAAGTTGATATTGAACAATGAAAAAGAATATGGTCCACTGATAGAAGAATTGAACAATCGCATGCTATGTTTTAAGAAAATGCTCTGTGTGTGTTGACTCCCTTCTTCTTTGTAATCTTTACTCTTGTTTTGTTGTTTCAATCGTTTCTCTCTCTCTCTCTCTCTCTCTCTCTCTCTCTCTCTCTCTCTCTCTCTCTCTCTCTCTCTCTCTCTCTCTCTCTTTCCTTTTAAAGTCATCAATGCCTTAACTATAATGGATGAACTTTTTAATGTTATGAAGATATGTGTGTTTTGTTAAAAGTTTTGTATGTCTTAGTCGCTAGTAAAAAAGCATGTGTTTGTTTATCTGTTACCCTTGGAAATAAAGATGATCATCATCATCATCATCATCATCATCATGATTCCTGGCAACAAAGCGGCAGAACCTGTCACACGTCACGACAGTCTACGGCGTAGAACGTGACCAAAACATCCCTCGTTAGACCTAACGTGACACCGACCCGAAGGTAGGACAACACGTGACCGAAATGTCACCGGCAACATGTCGTGACCTACAGGTAAAAATACGTGACATGAATTGTGAACTGTTTACCTATAATGCGACGGGTAACAGACGAGACATAAACTTAACTACTATCTACCGTTTAACGCGATAGATGACAGAGGTGACATGACATAAACTTAACTATCTACCGTTTAACGCGATAGATAACAGACGTGACATAAACTTAACTATCTACCGTTTTACGCGATAGATAACAGACGTGACATAAGCTTTACTGTTCACTGTTGAACGCGACAGGCAGAAGATTTGACATAAAGTTAACTGATTTGACATAAAGTTAACTGTTCACAGCTGTATGCCATAGATAACAGACGTGACAGAAAGTGAACTATTCAACGGTGAACGCGACTGGTAACACACGTGACTAGTAGCATTTAAGGAAGTATGTAGACAGCTAACACAGCAACACACGTGACTAGTAGCATTTAGGAAGTATCTAGACAGCTAACACAGTAACACACGTGACTAGTAGTATTTTAAGGAAGTATGTAGACAGCTAACACAGTAACACACGTGACCAATAGCATTTAAGGAAATATGTAGACAGCTAACACAGTAAAACACGTGACTAGTAGCATTTACGGAAGTATGTAGACAGCTAACACAGTAACACACGTGACTAGTAGCATTTAAGGAAGTATGTAGACAGCTAACACAGTAACACGCGGCATGGAAAAAGAACTGGTCACGTTCAACGTGACGTCACGTCAGACAAAACCACCGGACAGACGGTCACAGTGAGTTAATGTCAAAAGCAAAATCACCAGACAGGCAGTCACACTGTGTTAATGTCACAGACAAAACCACCAGACTGGCAGTTGGACTGGGTTAATGTCAAAGACAAAACCACCAGACAGGCAGTCACACTGTGTTAATGTCACAGACAAACCCACCAGACAGGCGGTCAGACTGGATTAATGTCACAGACAAACCACCACCAGACTGGCAGTTGGACTGGGTTAATGTCACAGACAAAACCACCAGACAGGCGGTCGGACTGGATTAATGTCACAGACAAAACCACCAGACTGGCAGTTGGACTGGGTAATGTCACAGACAAAACCACCAGACAGGCGGTCGGACTGGATTAATGTCACAGACAAAACCACCAGACAGGCGGTCAGACAGAGTTAATGTCACAGACAAAACCACCAGACAGGTGGTCGGACAGAGTTAATGTCACAGACAAAACCACCAGACAGGCGGTCGGACAGAGTTAATGTCACAGACAAAACCACCAGACAGGCAGTCGGACAGAATTAATGTCACAGACAAAAACCACCAGACGCGGTCAGACAGAGTTAATGTCACAGACAAAACCACCAGACAGGCGGTCGGACAGAGTTAATGTCACAGACAAAACCACCAGACAGGCAGTCGGACAGAGTTAATGTCACAGACAAAACCACCAGACAGGCGGTCGGACAGAGTAATGTCACAGACAAAACCACCAGACAGGCGGTTAGACAGAGTTAATGTCACAGGCAAAACCACCAGACAGGTGGTCGGACTGGGTTAATGTCACAGACAAAACCACCAGACAGACGGTCGGACTGGGTTAATGTCACAGACAAACCACCAGACAGGCGGTCGGACTGGGTTAATGTCCAAGACAAAACCACCAGACAGACGGTCGGACTGGGTTAATGTCCAAGACGAAACCACCAGACAGGCGGTCGGGACTGGATTAATGTCACAGACAAAACCACCAGACAGACGGTCGGACTGGGTTAATGTCCAAGACAAAACCACCAGACAGGTGGTCGGACTGGGTTAATGTCACAGGCAAAACCACCAGACAGGCGGTCGGACTGGGTTAATGTCACAGGCAAAACCACCAGACAGGATTAATTTCCCTCAGGGATAAACTACAGGACAGGCAGTCGTCCATGTACAGACTACTAGACAAGCAAGTTGACAGGGTTTACGGCCTTCATGGGCAAACCATCAGGCTGGCGGCCTGCTACGGTGCATGTCAATCACAGACAGAGAGGAAAGACGGATAGACCGACACACTCGACAATAAGTGGCATAGAGTTTTGATATCAAAATATTTAAAACATGGAAGAAGGAGGAGGTCGGTGAAGCAGGCAAGAAGAAGAAGAAGAAGAAGAGAGAGGAGGAGGAGGAGGAGGAGGAGGAGATGAAGAAGAAGAAGAAGAAGACGAAGAAGAGGAGGAGGAGGAGGAGGAGGAGGAGGAGAAGAAGAAGAAGACGAAGAAGAAGAAGAAGAGGAGGAGGAGGAGGAGGAGAAGAAGAAGAAGAAGAAGAATAATAACAAGAAAAAACTAAAAGTAAAACAACAATAACAACAACAGAAAAACTAAAAGTAAAACAAATATTAAATAAATGTCAGCGAACCGCCCAGAGAAACGTGGACAAACGAGTCACAAGACAACACACAACGCGTTTCGACCTCTTAGGTCTTCCTCAGGTGAAACAAAGACGGACAAAATAACGAAAATGCACTTAGCTTTGATCGCTTCAGATTGCTTCTGAGTTCAGCAACTAGAACTAAAAGTAAAAACAACAACAACAACAACAACAACAACACAACAACAACAACAATCACAACAACACCACCACCACCACACCACCACCACACCATCCCACAACAACAGCAACAAGTAGGAG
>JADBJO010005247.1:42500-45000 GCA_016801955.1 Conus betulinus
TAAAGAGCAATACATCAATATGATCAACAGTAATCCGGACACACATTTATCACCTTGCAGTTATAGTGCTCGAAGAAATCAAAGTATTAAGACATCAATCAATTAATGACAGGCACCAATAAAACCAGCGACCACACACAGTCATTCATCATGATATAATTTCAATCATTAATAAAACCGATAGTAACCATATCTCTCATTTATCATTATCTGGTTCCTTAAAAACATCAGTGGAAAGGAAACGGCGTATCAGTTAAATATGCAGCAAAACAGAGTTAAGGTGTGCCCTGGTATGTGTATTTTGTCCTAATAGCAATGGTGTGTAAAGCTAAGGGAGAAATTTAGTATTCTAGGTGTGGGAACCTGGAGTTTGGTTGAATCCCTAGGGTTTATTAAATTTAGACTGAAGGAGGGATGCACATTTGTGAGGGCACATTTCTTTTAATGCAAGAGCCCCCGCTTTAGGGGAGGAGGAGGTGGGGGAGGAGGGACACAACAGGTGAACAGAAGTGTCTGATCAAAACGCGAACCACGAAGCTCCCCTCCCCATCCCCGATTCTCTCGTTTCGCAGACGAGAGAATCACTCACTGGGCACCTTTCGCGTCTTGCGACGTGTCGTCAGTTGTAAGCTCTGGTTTTTCAGGAACGCGGAACACGTGAGTAAAGGATCTTAGCTGCGTGAGACTTCACCCGAGCGGAGATCCCCAGAGCGAGCGATGAGCGGTGAGCGCCCCTCTCGGACCTTTATAGCGGCAGAGCGCCCGTCCCCATTGCATCTTTATGGCCTCCATTAAACGACGCAGCACTTTCAGCGGCCATTAGACGATGGCGATCAAGTCTGTTGTTGTAGTACACTGTGTTGGGAAGGTGTTACCGCTATCAGCATTTGCTGCTTAGCTTTATGTGGTCCTGGTTTAATGCTTGTTGAAGGGTGGGAAGTGGGGGTGGTGGTGATGGTGGGGAGGGAGTCGGTGGGGTGGGAGGTCAGTGTTGTTGGATGATGTTTTCCCCTTTGTATGGTCGACAATAGGTGTCAGAAGTAAACAATACGATCTCTTTGATGAACAAATGTATAACCGTGTTGAAATGAGATATTATTCAGCACTGGAGGAATACTGGTAGTCCGACATTGATCATCAGTTACATGAATGATAGGATACTTGTATAGATTTATACACCATACTTTTTCCCCGTTGCATTCAAGATTCTCTCTATTTCAATATGGAAATAGTTACAGAGTTTGTTGTTCTGTACAGTTCGCATGCATATGTACATGATCTTCATGTCTTTTATTTTTCTGGAATGCACACTTTGTGACATAGAATTATTCTCTCTGTCTCTCTCTCTGTCTCTGTCTCTGTCTCTGTCGTCTGTCTGTCTGTCTGTCTGTCTGTCTCTCTCTCTCTCTCTCTCTCTCTCTCTCTCTCTCTCTCTCTCTCTCTCTCTCTCTCTCTCCCTATCTGTCTCTCCTATCTCTCTCACTCTCCCCCGTCTCTCTCTCTCTCTCTCTCGCTCTCTCTCTCTCTCTCTCTCTCTCTCTCTCTCTCTCTCTCTCTCTCTCTCTCTCTCTCCCCCCTATCTGTCTCTCACTCTCCCCCCGTCTCTCTCTCTCTCTCTCTCGCCTCTTTCTGTCTCCCTCTCTCTCTTCCCTCCTCTCTTTCTCTCCCTCTCTGTCTCCTACTCTCTCTCCCTCTCCCTCTCTTCCTCTCTCTCTCTCTTTCTTCTCTCTCTCTCCCCTCTCTCTCCCTCATGTCTCCCTCATTCTTTGACGCCTCCTTTATGAAATTTGAAACTGACACTGAAACTGGACACCCTCCTCCTTCACAAACGCCCTCTCCCCCCCCCCCCCGCTCCCACCCCGACTCCTCCCCCCTCCGACACTCTGTCTCCCTATCCACCCTACCCTACCCCCCCCTCCGCCCCTTCACCCCCCCACCCCCCCACCTCCTCTCTCCTGCCCATACTTGCTGACGCCTGACTCCTTTGAATTATTGAAATTCACCTGGAAGTGAGCCAGGGATATGAAATGAACACAGAGAAAGAAGCTCGCAAATCAACACAGAGAAAGAAGCTCGCAAATTAACACAGAGAAAGAAGCTCGCAAATTAACACAGAGAAAGAAACTTGTAACTTAACACAGAGAAAGAAACTCACAAATCAACACAGAAAAAGAAACTAGCAAATTAACACAGAGAAAGAAGCTCGCAAATTAACTCAGAGAAAGAAACTTGTAACTTAACACAGAGAAAGAAGCTTGCAAAATAACACACAGAAGAAGCTCGCAAATTAACACAGAGAAAGAAACTTGTAACTTAACACAGAGAAAGAGGCTCGCAAAATAACACAGAGAAAGAAACTTGTAACTTAACACAGAGAAAAGAAACTCGCAAATGAACACAGAGAAAGAAACTCGCAAATTAACACAGAGAAAGAAGCTCGCAAATTAACACAGAGAAAGAAGCTCGCAAATTAACACAGAGAAAACTTGTAAATTAACAC
>JADBJO010005247.1:50000-52500 GCA_016801955.1 Conus betulinus
CTCCCCCCCCCCCCTCCCCGCCCTCTTCCACCCCTTCCCCCTCTCTCTCTCTGTTTTTTCTCTCTCTGTTTCTCTCTCTCTCTCTCTCTCTCTCTCTCTCTCTCTCTCTCTCTCTCTCTCTTATGATTGGATGACTGTTTTTGTTTGTTCAATTGTTGTTGTTGTTGTTGTTGTTATTGTTGTTGTTGTTGTTGTTGTTTGTTCATACATTATTTCATTTCACAATCATATTGTAGTCCCTACTCGGGGCGAGGGTTGGATATGAAAAGCGCATCAGTACTATCCTCGTAAATAAAGAATTCACCCTTCCTCCCTCCCCTCTCATATACATACCATATAAAAAAAAAATGCCAAGCCACACAAACCGTACTTTACCATGCCATGTAATACCGTTCTACACCATACCATACCATACCATACCATACCATACCATACCATACCATACCACACCATACCATACCACACCGTACCGAACCGTACCGAACCGTACCGTACCGTACCGTACCGTACCGTACCATACCATACCATACCATACCATACCATACCATACATACCATAGAGAAGGAGGGAGGGGAGGAAAGAACAGTTAAAAGATTTTTTTTTTAAATGAGCTAAGTAAAACTTTTTTCCTTCGTGTTGTTGTTGTTGATGCTGTTGCTGTAGTTTTGCCGTTGTCGCTGTTGTGTTTTAACAGAAAGCAGAAAATTGCCATGTAAAATCCTTTTCTTTTTACTCGGTGATTTTATAATTACTTAGCTTTTCTTTTCTCTTTCTTTTTTGTTAATTGTTTGTTTGTTTTACAGAGTTCCCTTACTCATTGTTTATTTTTACATATTCATTCTCACCATGCTGTCACTTGTGCACACTCGGCGACCGCATGAAAAAAAATAAGAAAATAAACACACGATGAAAAAAGACCTCGTGATTTGCTGCGCCCCTGGTTTTAAACGTATTGGCGTTACCTCCCCTCCCAAAGTGTCGTCTGCCGCATAAACGTGGTTGTTACTGGCTTTAAACATTTCGCGAGTGAAAGTCCTCGCATGAACTTCTTTCCGTGTTGTCCTAATCCGATGCATGTTTTGGACTGTGTCCTTTGGCTGTGTCCTTTGGCTGCGTCCTTTGGCTGTGTCCTTTGGCTGCGGCCTTTGGCTGTGTCCTTCGCCTGTGTCATTTGGCTGTGTCCTTTGCCTGTGTCCTTTGGCTGTGTTCTTTGGCTGTGTCCTTTGGCTGTGTCCTTTGCCTATGTCCTTTGGCTGTGTCCTTTGGCAGTGTCCTTTGGCTGCGTCCTTTTGGCTGTGTCCTTTGCCTGTGTCCTTTGGCGGCGTCCTTTCGCTGCGTCTTTTGACTTTGGCACTTGCAATGTGTATGTGCATGCTGTGCTCTTGTCTTGGTCACTAATCAACGTATGATTGTGTCTCTCAGTTACTGACCCCATGGCATGTCTTGAACTAATCTTATACATGTGTTTAATTTGTCTTAGTTACTAATGCGATGTATGCATTGATATCTCAGCTACTAATTTAATGTAGGTAATGTGTTTAAAGCGTGTCCTAGTTACTAATTCAGTTTTTCTTTTTCGTTAATATCATCCCAGGTTCTGAACTAGTGTAGTGTTAATCTTGTCTTAATTACTAGTATATGGTTTAATCTTAGCTAGTGATCTAATGTATGCTTTAATCTTGTCTTAGCTTATAGTCCAATGCATGTTTCAATCTTGCCTTAGGACAAATCCAGTCGATTCCTTAGCCACTAATCTATTGTCAGTGTCTACTTTACTTATTGAGTGCATAGTTCGCTCTTGTTCTTATTTGCTAATCTGATTAATCCTTGTAGGTTGTGTCGTTGTTGATTCAAGGTTTGTTTTCACATAGGTGTACACACACCTATCGATTTTTTTTTCAGGTTAACGCGTAGTTCAGATGACTAGATCGTTTCGAGCAGAGAAACCCAGTTTCACACATTGCAATTCAAAGGGGCCGCATCCAATTACTTTTGAAAAGGGCCGCAATTCGATTTGAGCGCTTTAAAAGACTCTAGACAAGAAACAGTCATTGAAGATAGACTAAATCCCTGTTTTGTATGTTTGGGTTGTGTGTGTGTGTGTGTGTGTGTGTGTGTGTGTGTGTGTGTGTGTGTGTGTGTGTGTGTTGTCTGTTTGTTTGTTTTGTTTGCTTGTTTTGTTTTGTTTTGTTTTTTTTTTTTTTTTTAATGTTTTCAACATTGCTTTGATTTTTCTTTTTCTTATCAAACTTTTGGCAGACACAAGAAAATGACAGCAAGAAACAAACACACCCAAAGGTGCGTGTGCGACTTGGAGAAGTACTGTCCTTAACTCCTGAACCAACCACCTGGGAGCAATCCTGCACCACCCTTGGAAGCCTGCGCTTTGTTCACATAAGGTGCAGGCTCGCACAGGGCATTCCATTAAGATGTCAAGGGATATAACTGCTCCCTGGCACATGCCACTATGTAATGGCCATGGTAGAACCTCCATGGAAAG
>JADBJO010005247.1:57500-85000 GCA_016801955.1 Conus betulinus
GCATTCTTTCATGTCAGTTGAATTCATTATGACAGCTGAATTCATTATAACAGCAACTTAGACCGCTGTTGTTACACGTACACATTCCTAAGGTTAAAGGCTTCGAATCTTCGAATGTAGGAGCAGATTTTCTTAAATCAGAGGTAGAACTAGTATACACGACGTATGAAGGATAGTGTCAATACAGACACATATTACAGAATTTATAATTTGATTCTGCAGAGAATATCCCTCAACAAAACACTTTTTGTTGAACTTTTCACCAGTTGTGACCCCAAAAAATGAAAACTGAAAAAAAGTGACTTCAAGATTAAATTCGAAGCAAATGAAAACAGCTCCTCATCAAATTTTGAAACCTTCACATCAACGTAGTACAGCCTATTCGCATCAACGTAGTACAGCCTATTCACATCAACGTAGTACAGCCTATTCACTTCAACATAGTACAGCCTATTCACTTCAACATAGTACAGCCTATCCACATCAACTTAGTACAGCCTAGAACACTCGTTCCAGCAGCGGTCTGACTGGAGAAGAGAGACTTCACAGGAAACTAAACATGTCCAAAAGCACAAAGCATCAACACCTGCACAAAGCATCAATACCTGCACAAAGCATCAACACTTGCACAAAGCATCAACTCTTGCACAAAGCATCAACTCTTGCACAAAGCATTAACATTTGCACAAAGCATCGCCACTTGCAGGAAATGTGTGGGTCACATTGAACCCAGCCTTTTTTGATCATTTTAAAATACTGAATGAAACAGAAACAGTGATTATAGCCCTGCAAATTGTGTAAAGGAATTCAGAATAAACATGATTCTTCAGACATTCCAGCCACTGTGGATGGACCACCGAAAGTGGTCGATTCTTTACGTTACAAAAATGCTGTTGCTATTGAGCAGATCAAAAAATAAAAAATTAAAACAAAATAAAACAGAGCATTGTATTTCTTAGAATGTACTTTACGTTTTTTTCGGGGCTGTTAGTAGGGAGAAACGAAACATGACGAACTGGATCAATATTCAAATCATAGCGCTGCATTTCTTGCTAATATGCTTTACGTTCTTCGATGCTGGTCGTTTGAAGGAAATGAGCATAACGAACTGGAAGAAATTTTGATAAGATCAATATCTAAATTCTATGGAATCTTACAAGATACAGGCAATGACAGCAGAACTGCATTTTAAAGGTATCTCAAGAAACCATTTACCATTATGATAAATGACAGGCTTTTTAAAAGAAACTAACAAACTTTTCAAACATGTAGACCGGTCTCAGGAAGAAGGACAGTGCCATTGATGATACGAGTGTGGTGAACGTGAAGTCACTTGTCAGTCTGTTTTCGTTCTGTGGTCCAACACAAGGTTGTTTTTGTCGATTCTTGCAAAGCATTGGTTTCGGCGTGACGTAGTGTTTTGTCCGGCACCGTTCAGATTGGTGTACACGATGAGTTGCTCCTTATTATTGACAACACGTCAATAACATCATTATTCAGAACATCATTCGTCTCTCGGCCTGGTTGCCTAGAATGTCTGCCTCGTTCATGAGCGGTGTGCGCCAAGGTAAACTTGCATCACCACTGTTGTTTCCATGATGCCTTGATCTCGAGTTTGAAGCATAAAGTTATGGTGGGAATATGGGTGTTCTTCGTGAGATATTGATAACGGATTTAGAAAACAGTTTCTGATGCATTTTGTTAGCTCGGTTGTGCTTTTATACCCTATTGATTCTATGATATTTTGCATATTCTGTTGATTTCATGATATTTTTCATACCCTATTGATTATATGATTTTAATACCCTATTGATTGTATGATATTTTTATACCCTATAGATTCTACGAAATTTTCATACCCTATTTGATTCTATGATATTTTTATACCCTGTTGATTCTATATTTTTCATTCTATGTTATTTTTTCAATCAGAACAGGGCTTGTGAGTACGATTAAGACACTTTGTTAGAGTGTCGTCAAGTATGACGATCAGGGATGAATTTATTTTATCAAAACGAAAAACAAAATGACAATATACTTTTCATAGAAAACTAATAGTCTTGAAAGTAGGTACGTCAGAAGAAGAAGAAGGAGAAGAAGAAGAAGAAGAAGAAGAAGAAGAAGAAGAAGAAGAAGGGGGGGGAGGAGGGGAGGAGGAGGAGGAGGAGAGGAGGGAGGAGGAGGAGGAGGAGGAGGAGGAGGAGGAGCAGGAGGAACAGGAGCAGGAGCAGGAGCAGAAGCAGGAGCAGAGAAATACATGCAGATTGTTATATGAGTAAAGTGGACACCATTAAGCGTCGGTATGCCCAGTATATGCAGTCACGTGCCATCAGTCTGATCCAAAAGGATACAAGGTTTAAATAACCTTCGTCGTCTGTCAGACAGTTGTTCGATGAAATATGGGTCACACTGGTCTAAGTGCATATCATAATCCAAATAAGTTAATTACATTTAGATTTCATCATTCTTTTATTAATCTCAGTTGGAGGACTGATTCGTGTAATGTCCATCAACTCTACTGCAGCCCCCCCCCCCCCCCCCCCCAACTCCATTCTACCAATGCAGTAATCATTGTTACACAGACAACCTGAGTGTTTCTTTTCTTGAAGGTTATGCTTGATATTTTCTGTTCATATGAATTCACTTGTTGCCCATTGTTTACACCCTCCTGCCTGCCCATTGTTTACACCCTCCTGCCCATTGTTTACACCCTCCATGCCCATTGTTTACACCCTTCTCCCTGCCCATTGTTTACACCCTCCTGTCCATTGTTTACACCCTCCATGCCCCATGTTTACACCCTCCTGCCTGCCCATTGTTTACACCCTCCTGCCTGCCCATTGTTTACACCTCCTGCCTGCCCATTGTTTACACCCTCCTGCCTGCCCATTGTTTACACCCTCTTGCCTACCTATTGTTTACACCCTCCATGCCCATTGTTTACACCCTCCTGCCTACGTATTGTTTACACCCTCCATGCCCATTGTTTACACCCTCCATGCCCATTGTTTACACCCTCCTGCCTGCCCATTGTTTACACCCTCCATGCCCATTGTTTTTACACCCTTCTGCCTGCCCATTGTTTACACCCTCTTGCCTGCCCATTGTTTACACCCTCTTGCCTACCTATTGTTTACACCCTCCATGCCCATTGTTTACACCCTCCTGCCTACCTATTGTTTACACCCTCCTGCCTGCCCATTGTTTACACCCTCCTGCCCATTCTTTACACTTCCTGTCTGCCCATGTTTGACACCTTCCTGTCTGCCCATTGTTAACACCCTCCATGCCCATTGTTTTTTACACTCTCCTTGTCTGCCCATTGTATACACCCTCCATGCCCATTGTTTACACCCTCCATGCCGATTGTTTTTGTTTTTGTATACACCCTCCATGCCCATTGTATACACCCTCCATGCCCATTGTTTACACCCTCCATGCCCATTGTTTACACCCTCCATGCCCATGGTTTACACCCTCCATGCCCATGGTTTACACCCTCCATGCCCATGGTTTACACCCTCCATGCCCATGGTTTACACCCTCCATGCCCATTGTTTTACACTATCAATGTCCATTGTTTACACCATCCATGCCCATTGTTTACACCCTCCATGCCCATTGTTTTTACACTATCCATGCCCATTGTTTACACCCTCCATGCCCATTGTTTACACCCTCCATGCCCATTGTTTACACCCTCCATGCCCTTTTTTTTTTTTTAAAAACACTATCCATGCCCATTGTTTACACCCTCCATGCCCATTGTTTTTACACTCTCTTTGCCCATTGTTTTACACCCTCCATGCCCATTGTTTACACCCTCCATGCCCATTGTTTTTACACTCTCCTTGCGTGCCTATTGTTTACACCCTCCATGCCCATTGTTTACACCCTCCATGCCCATGTTTTAACACTCTCCTTGCGTGCCCATTGTTTACACCCTCCATGCCCATTGTTTTTACACTCTCCTTGCGTGCCCATTGTTTACACCCTCATGCCTCCAAACCCCGGATAGAAAAGAATCCGCTTGGACATTGTGCAAGGTTGTCAGTCACTAGTGAAACACAAAACGCAGAGGCCGGTGAGGTCAACTGTTGAACTCAACGTGTGTGGTCTTCATCTCTATCGTGCTTAGCCCCGTTCTCCTGAGATTCTCCAGCTCCTGAACATGAAACACAATCATGCATTTGTAAGTATTAACTATATTGGACGTGAGACAGAACCATGCATTGATATGAAGTGTCCTGAACATGAAATGAAATCATGCTTTGGTAAGTTTTAAGTGTCCTGAACATGAAATTAAATCATGCTTTGGTATTAAGTGCCCTGAACATGAAATGAAATCATGCTTGGGTAGTACTAAGTATCTTGAAAATGAAATGGAATCACGCATTGGTAAGTATCAAGTATCTTGAAAATGAAATGAAATCATGCATTGTAAGTATCAAGTATCTTGAACATGAAACAGAATCATGCACTGTAAGTGTTAAGTATCATGAAAACGGAACAGAATAATGCCTTTTTAAGTATTTACTATTCTGAACTTGAAACAAAATCGTGCTTTGGTGAGTATCAAGTATCTAAATATGAAACAAAAATTGGGAGCATTAAATATCCTGAACATATAAAACACATTCTTCTATCGTACGGAAGGACGTATCCTGAGCATGACAAAACCACGCATTGGTAAGTATTAAGTATTCTGAGCGTGGTACAATAATCATGCTTTGGTAAGTATTGAATATTGTGAGCAATATTGTTTCATGCACTGGTAAGTATTAAATATTCTGAGCGTGGTATAACAATCATGATTTGGTAAGTATTAGATATTCTGAGCATGATGCAATAATCATGCTTTGGGTAGTATTGAATATTCTGAGTGTGTGGTATAATAATCATGCTTTGGTAAGTATTGAATATTCTGAGCGTGGTATAATAATCATGCTTTGGTAAGTATTGAATATTCTGAGCGTGGTATAATAATCATGCTTTGGTAAGTATTGAATATTCTGAGCGTGGTATAATAATCATGCTTTGGTAAGTATTGAATATTCTGAGCGTGGTATAATAATCATTCTTTGGTAAGTATTGAATATTCTGAGCGTGGTATAATAAATCATGCTTTGGTAAGTATGAATATTCTGAGCGTGGTATAATAATCATGCTTTGGTAAGTATTGAATATTCTGAGCGTGGTATAATAATCATGCTTTGGTAAGTATTGAATATTCTGAGCGTGGTATAATAATCATGCTTTGGTAAGTATTGAATATTCTGAGCGTGGTACAATAATCATGCTTTGGTAAGTATTGAATATTCTGAGCGTGGTACAATAATCATGCTTTGGTAAGTATTGAATATTCTGAGCGTGGTACAATAATCATGCTTTGGTAAGTATTGAATATTCTGAGCGTGGTACAATAATCATGCTTTGGTAAGTATTGAATATTCTGAGCAATATTGTTTCATGCACTGGTAGGTATTAAATATTCTGAGCATTAAACAATAACCATGCATTAGTAAGAATTAGATATGCTGGGCTGAAACAATAATCATGCGGGGGTGAGAATCAAATATTTTGAGCACGAAACAAAGTCCTACATGTACGATACACGGTTCCTGAAAATGAAAGCGAACCCTGTCCTGGGATGATATCAGAAATCCCCAAAATGAACAGAATTAATCTGGACTCTTACGTTATTTCCTTCCTCACAATTTAAGCAAATCTGATTTCACTTATTCTTTAGTTCGGCTACGGAAAAATATTCCTTAAAAAACATGAAAACGAGTCTAGCATTTTTTCTCTTCAAGATTCAGATTGAATTAAGGCATCCATTGAGTCTTCCAGTCTGACTTTAGTATGCTTTAAACTGTGTTAATTATTCAGTGTCAAGGGTATGTACTGTCCTGTGTTGTTTTCCACCGTCCTATCCAAGAGGTTTCTCGGTGTTCAGGTCTATGTGTGGACTGCAGTCAGGGAGTCGCCTTTCTTACTGTGGCCGTTCCCTTCGTTGCATTCTCTTTTTTCTTTTTTTTTTTTTTTTTTTTTTTTTTTTTTTTTTTTTTTTTTTTTTTTGCGAGTGAATGCTCAAAATACTCACGCTTAACTGATTACTATTATATGCAAAAATTGGCGCTCGTACTCTCTGCATCTGTCTGTCTGTCTGTCTGTCTGTCTGTCTGTCTGTCTGTCTCTCTCTCTCTCTCTCTCTCTCTCTCTCTCTCTCTCTCTCTCTCTCTCTCTCTCTCTCTTCTCTCTCTCTCTCTCTCTCTCTCTCTCTCTCTCTCTCTCTCTCTCTCTCTGTTTTTGCGAACACGCGGGGCGCGAGAGTGTGTGTTCGTGCATGCAAGCATGTGTGTGTGTGTGTGTGTGTGTGTGTGTGTGTGTGTGTGTGTGTGTGTGTGTGTGCGTGTGCGTGCGTGCGTGCGTGCGTGCGTGCGTGCGTGCGTGCGTGCGTGCGTGCGAGCGTGCATGCGTGCGTATGCGCGCGCGTGTGTTATTCATGTTTGATGCAAATTTGTGGTCCAATTAACAGTGATTACCCGATCAGTGCAGTGATAGGCTGAGGTCTAACTTACAGTGGTTACGTGAAGTATAGTGGTTACACAGTGGAGTACAGTGGTAACACACGTGGAGTCAGTACAGTGGTTACACACGAGGAGTACAGTGGGTAACACACGTGGAGTACAGTGGTAACACACGTGGAGTCAGTACAGTGGTAACACACGTGGAGTCAGTACAGTGGTTACATACGTGGAGTACAGTGGTTACATACGTGGAGTACAGTGGTAACACACGTGGAATCAGTACAGTGGTAACACACGTGGAGTCAGTACAGTGGTTACATACGTGGAGTACAGTGGTTACATACGTGGAGTACAGTGGTAACACACGTGGAATCAGTACAGTGGTAACACACGTGGAGTCAGTACAGTGGTTACATACGTGGAGTACAGTGGTTACACAGTGGAGTACAGTGGTTACATACGTGGAGTACAGTGGTAACACACGTGGAGTCAGTACAGTGGTTACACACGTGGAGTCAATGCAGTACAGTGTTTTTACACACGTGGAGTCAGTACAGTGGTAACACACGTGGAGTACAGTGGTAACACACGTGGAGTACAGTGGTAACACGTGGAGTCAGTACAGTGGTTACATACGTGAAGTACAGTGGTTACACACGTGGAGTCAGTGCAGTACAGTGGTTACACACGTAGAGTACAGTGGTTACACACGTGGAGTCAGTACAGTGGTTACACACGTGGAGTCAGTACAGTGGTTACATACGTGGAGTCAGTACAGTGGTTACACACGTGGAGTACAGTGGTAACACACATGGAGTACAGTGGTAACACACATGGAGTACAGTGGTAACACACTTGGAGTACAGTGGTAACACACGTGGAGTACAGTGGTAACACGTGGAGTCAGTACAGTGGTTACACACCTGGAGTCAGTACAGTGGTTACAAACATGGAATCAGTACAGTGGTTACATACGTGGAGTACAGTGGTAACACGTGGAGTCAGACAGTGGTAACACACGTGGAGTACAGTGGTAACACGTGGAGTGAGTACAGTGGTTACACACCTGGAGTCAGTACAGTGGTAACACACATGGAGTACAGTGGTTACACACGTGGAGTACAGTGGTAACACGTGGAGTCAGTACAGTGGTTACACACCTGGAGTCAGTACAGTGGTTACACACATGGAATCAGTACAGTGGTTACATACGTGGAGTACAGTGGTAACACACGTGGAGTCAGACAGTGGTTACACACGAGGGGTACAGTGGTAACACACGTGGAGTCAGTACAGTGGTACACACGTGGAGTCAGACAGTGGTTACACACGAGGGGTACAGAGGTAACACACGTGGAGTCAGTACAGTGGTTACACACGTGGAGTACAGTGGTTACACACGTGGAGTACAGTGGTAACACACGTGAAGTCAGTACAGTGGTAACACACGTGGAGTCAGACAGTGGTTACATACGTGAAGTACAGTGGTAACACACGTGGAGTCAGTACAGTGGTTACACACGTGAAGTACAGTGGTAACACACGTGGAATCAGTACAGCGGTAACACACGTGGAGTCAGTACAGTGGTTACACGTGGAGTCAGTACAGTGGTAACACACGTGGAGTCAGTACAGTGGTTACACACGTGGAGTCAGTACAGTGGTAACACACGTGGAGTCAGTACAGTGGGTTACACACGTGGAGTACAGTGGTAACACACATGGAGTACAGTGGTAACACACATGGAATCAGTACAGTGGTTACACGTGGAGTCAGTACAGTGGTGACACAGTGGAGTACAGTGGTAACACACGTGGAGTCAGTACAGTGGTAACACACGTGGAGTCAGTACAGTGGTTACACACGTGGAGTACAGTGGTTACACACGTGGAGTACAGTGGTAACACACGTGAAGTCAGTACAGTGGTGACACAGTGGAGTACAGTGGTAACACACGTAGAGTCAGTACAGTGGTAACACACGTGGAGTCAGTACAGTGTGTTACATACGTGGAGTACAGTACAGTGGTAACACACATGGAGTACAGTGGTAACACACGTGGAGTCAGTACAGTGGTTACACACGTGGAATCAGTACAGTGGTAACACACGTGGAATCAGTACAGTGGTTACATATGTGGAGTACAGTGGTTATACACGTGGAGTCAGTACAGTGGTAACACACGTGGAGTACAGTGGTAACATACGTGGAGTACAGTGGTTATACACGTGGAGTCAGTACAGTGGTTTCACAAGTGGATCAGCACAGTGGTAGGCTGTGGTCTGACTTACAGTGGTACACACGTGGAGTCAACACAGTGGTTACACCCGTGGAGTCACCACAGTGGCATGATGAGGTCTGACTTACAGTGGTTACACACGTGGAGAGAACGAGGAGTCCAGTGGGTGCTGACGTAAAATCCGCTTCCGCTCAGATCTTCGGTCTGACGTCACAACCTCCACCGTAGTTGTGCTCTCTGTATATAACATAGCAACGTACAAGTACTGTGACGTCACTACTTCCACCGTAGTTGTGCTCTCTGTATATAACATAGCAACGTACACGTACTGTGACGTCACAACCTCCACCGTAGTTGTGCTCTCTGTATATAACATAGCAACGTACACGTACTGTGACGTCACAACCTCCACCGTAGTTGTGCTCTCTGTACATAACATAGCAACGTACAAGTACTGTGACGTCACTACCTCCACCGTAGTTGTGCTCTCTGTATATAACATAGCAACGTACACGTACTGTGACGTCACTACTTCCACCGTAGTTGTGCTCTCTGTATATAACACAGCAACGTACACGTACTGTGACGTCACTACTTCCACCGTAGTTGTGCTCTCTGTGTATAACACAGCAACGTACAAGTACTGTGACGTCACTACTTCCACCGTAGTTGTGCTCTCTGTGTATAACATAGCAACGTACACGTACTGTGACGTCACTACTTCCACCGCAGTTGTGCTCTCTGTGTATAACATAGCAACGTACACGTACAGTGACGTCACTACTTCCACCGTAGTTGTGCTCTCTGTGTATAACATAGCAACGTACACGTACTGTGACGTCACTACTTCCACCGTAGTTGTGCTCTCTGTATATAACATAGCAACGTACACGTACTGTGACGTCACTACTTCCACCGTAGTTGTGCTCTCTGTATATAACATAGCAACGTACACGTACTGTGACGTCACTACTACTACTTCCACCGTAGTTGTGCTCTCTGTATATAACATAGCAACGTACACGTACTGTGACGTCACTACTTCCACCGTAGTTGTGCTCTCTGTATATAACATAGCAACGTACACGTACTGTGACGTACACTACTTCCACCGTAGTTGTGCTCTCTGTATATAACATAGCAACGTACAAGTACTGTGACGTCACTACTTCCACCGCAGTTGTGCTCTCTGTATATAACATAGCAACGTACAAGTACTAACAAAACTGACAATCCCGTGCCATAAGAAACTGACGATCCCATGCCATAAGAAACTGACGATCCCGTGCCGCAAGTACTGACGATCCCGTGCCATAAGGAACTGACGATCCCGTACCATAAGAAACTGACGAAACTGACGATCCCGTGCCATAAGGAACTGACGATCCCGTACCATAAGAAACTGACGATCCTGTGCAAACTGACGATCCCGTGCCATAAGAAACTGACGATCCCGTGCCATACGGAACTGACGATCCCGTGCCATAAGAAACGTCAAACCTGGCAACGTTCCCTAAAAATAACGAAGTAACTCGGCAACACACCTCAAAGTAACATCTCTTGTACTTCTTAACACGAACCTAAGAAAACGGGGAATAACACTCCGTACAAAACAAGACATAGGACGCCGCAAAGGGAGGCGACTGCAGGTGGAGATCTCAACAAATTTTATAAAAATATTACAATGACTCCACCGAGCAACGTCAACAAACGAATCACAGGGAAAAACACGACGCGTTTCGATCTCTTAGTTCTTCTTCAGGCAAGATAAACAACACTCAAGGCAACGAAAATGAAGAATAAGCAATCGCTTTTCTTCGTCGAATTCGGCTCCAGATCGGCGTTGAATGGAACCCCATTAAACGTCCATCTTGCGCCGAATTTGACAAAGACATTTGATTGCTCGTTCTTCATATTCGTTGCCCTGAGTGTTGTTTATCTTGCCTGGAGAAGACCTAAGAGGTCGAAACGCGTCATGTTTTGTCTAGTGATTCTTTTGTCCACGTTGTTCAGCGAAGTCCTCATTATTACTGTTTAAAATGAGTACAAAAAGGAAGTGCAAATGAAGAGCAGCCAGAAATCTATGTCCAGCCCCGTCACTGGGCAAACACTGTCATGGTCAGTCTTCAAAGGCGATGTCCCGGGCATGCCAGGTCAGAGCACTGGACGTCTTTGAAGTCACCTGGCAGTAGTGCAGCGTCTCCGCCGATGGTTTTTTCTCCTCGTGGCGTGATATCGATAGTTCCTCGTGCGCCGCTGCTGCTGAGACTGCAGCAGCATGACTCGGTGTGGCGATGTATAGATTGCAGCATGACGTCATCCTCGGTGTGGCTATGTATAGACTGCGGCATGACGTCATCCTCTGTGTGGCTATGTATAGATGCCGTGACATCAGCTTCAGTGTGGCTATGTATAGACTGCGGCATGACGTCAGCGTCAGCGTGGCTATGTATAGACTGAGGCATGACGTCAGCCTCTGTGTGACTAGGTATAGACTGCAGCATGACGTCAGCCTCCGTGTGACTATGTACAGACGACCCGGAATGTTCACGGGAAAGAAATTCTGTTGAGAAACCACGGAAAGAGGGGCAGCACACACACACACACACACACACACACACACAGTGAGAGGCAAAGAGACAAAGACAGAAACAGAGAGAGAGAGAGAGAGAGAGAGAGAGAGAGAGAGAGAGAGAGAGAGAGAGAGACAGAGAGAGAGAGAGCGACAGAGACAGAGAGACAGACAGACAGACAAACAGGCAGACAGATAGACATATACAAAGATAGAGACAGAGAAAGACACACAGAGGGATCAAAACCACAGCCAACCAGAACAACATCGTCAGTCATTACACCTCCCGTCACCACACACACACACACACACACACACACACACGTATGCACGCACGCACGCACGCACGCACGCACGCACGCACGCACACACACACACACACACACACACACACACACACACACACACAGAGAGAGAGAGAGAGAGAGAGAGAGAGAGAGAGAGAGAGAGAGAGAGAGAGAGAGAGAGAGAGGCAAAGAGACAAAGACAGAGGGAGAGAGACAGAGAGAGAGAGAGAGAGACAGAGAGATTGAGAAAAACAGAAAGAGACAGAGAGAGAGAGAGAGAAGGGGGGGGGGGGGGACAGAGACAGACAGACAGACAGACAGACAGATAGACAGACAGAGATGGAGACAAAGATAAACAGAGAGAGAGATCAAAACCAAAGCCGACCAGAACAACATCGTCAAACACCATACCTTCCGTCGCCAAAACAGACTGAAAAATGACATAGATCGTCATCGCGACACGGTGCCAGAGAGAAGGAACGTTCATCTTCTTCAGCTGGGAGAAAGCCAATCCTTCTTGTTGTTGTTGTTGCTGTTGTTGTTGTTGTTGTTGCTATTGATTTCCAACGTCACCAGGATTACGTGACCCTCCAACAAACAGCATGAACAACACTACTCCTCTCTGCCGGCTTCGTTACACCACTTGAAGGATGTACTGCCTTTGGTGGCGATAAATTTCGTCCGCCTAGAGAAACCCGTGACACAGATTCCACCTGACAAGTCTAAAAACTCTGGACGTTACAATGTGCAGTCTATTCTGCAGAGCTTCCGTCGTTGACAGATGAAGAGATACGATCTAACTGTTTTGGATAACAACCAAAACTGACGTTAAGAGTATCGGGATTAATGTTGTCACGCTATTGATAGCGTGGGTTTGATACAGAGTGTACGTACCTTCGCCTGCGCGTTCATCGTGTGTGTGTGTGTGTGTGTGTGTGTGTGTGTGTGTGTGTGTGTGTGTGTGTGTGTGTGTGTGTGTGTGTGTGTGTGTGTGTGTGTGTGTGTGTGTGTGTGTGTGTGTGTGTGTGTGTGTGTGTGTGTGTGTGTGTGTGTGTGTGTGTGTATGTATGTATGTGTGTGAATACCGTATAACGCTATGTAATACAGTATAACGCTAATGTAATAAAAAAAAAGAAACAGTAAGGAAAATGATTAAAACACAGGTAACGTACGAATCAATAGAGTGGTGACTGATAGTCCAATACTGGAGAGAATGTGAAGAAGAGTGGAAAAAGACCATGTCATCACAAAGGTTACTATAGTAATAAACTGCAATATCAACACAAAGGTTTACTACAGTAATACTAAACTGCAATATCAACACAAAGGTTACTACACAGTAATAAACTGCAATATCAACACAAACGTTACTGCAGTAATAAACTGCAATGTCAACACAAGGGTTACTGCAGTAATAAACTGCAATGTCAACACAAAGGTTACTGCAGTAATAAACTGCAATGTAACAGAGGGAGAGCGAAGTAAGGCAGTCAGGTCACACAATGAAGAAATGATAGGAAGAACTGGCAAAAAGTGTGAGGAAAAAAAAAAAAGTAAAATGAAGAGAATATTCTTACAAATGTACGAAATAGTAACAGATAGAGAAACGAGAAAAAAAGTTGGTAAAAAGGTAAGAAAGGACGAAAGTGTGTATGAAGAAGAGTGGGACGGTGAATACATAACAGTGAAGTCATGTACACAGGCAGGCCTCCGTCGGTCGTAGCTGACCACGGATAGAGTATATCCGACCTGACAGTTAGCTATCCGGGCTGTCTGCTCGACCAAGCAGCGTCGTCTGTGGCTGTAGAGACCGATGCGAGAGTGGCAGTCTCTGTGGCAGTGGTCACATCTGTGTGTTGACACTGGGTTTGTTGGCTGTCATCCCCTTTCTGCTGGCCCACTTTTCTGCTGCAGCAGCTGTCAGTTTGTCTTCACCAATCTGCAGCTGTTTCTTGCGAGTGCTTCTCCAGCTGTTGCGGTCTGCTCTCTTTTGAAAACATCTTTGTCTCTCAGAGAAGTAATGTGGGACGGGGTGTAAGGGAGGGGGGGAGGGGACAGTGAGAACTCGTCGCACTTGCTGAAATGGCCTCGGGTCAAATAGCCAGGTAGGAGAGCCCGTTTGCACGAGGTCCTCACAATAGTTATGGTGGAAATGCTTTCATAGTCGTTACTAGCCCTCTGCGATGCAGAGTGTGCCCACTTCCGTTCGGGGTCATGTTGATTCTGTTCTTTAGGTTCATTTCTTTGATGGACCAGAATCTGCCGTGCTTGTTGATTCTGTTTCTGCCACTTGCAGCCCTTGTTGTTTTCAGCCTTTCTGCTCTTTGACTGGTGGCAGATCGACTGGTGACGTGGGTTACGTTTGCATACTGAAACGTTTCCGTTGTCCTTGGCAATCACTGGTTGCTGATTTGAAAGGCAAAATGGACTCACCTGTTCTCTATATAGGCAAATGCAAATTGTAATGAATTTGTTTTTAATCTTTCCGTCTGTACTGGTAATGTCCAGGATGAAGGGTCACATTGGTGTTCAAGAAGTTATAAAACAACAGCAGCAACAGCAATAACGACCCAAACAACCATCACCATCATCACCACCACCACCACCACCACCACAACAACAAACACAAAGAGAAAAGAAAAGGAAAAAGAAATAAAATATGCAACAATTACCAGAATGTAATGCTTTTAAATAGACAAAGACGAAAATTTTCGATTATCGTTGTGTGTGTGTGTGTGTGTGTGTGTGTGTGTGTGTGTGTGTGCGCGCGCGTGCGCGCTGCATGAGTGCGTGTATGTGCGTGTGTGTGTGGTACGTGCGTGCGTTCGTGCGCGTGCGCTCGTAAGTGTGTGTGTGTGTGTGTGTGTGGTGTGTGTGTGTGTGTGTGTGCTTGCGCGCGCGCGCGCGCGCGGCGTGTACGTGTGTGCATGCGTGCGTGCGTGCGCGTATGTGTGACTTTCAGTTTACATATTGTTCCGACAAAGCGGTTTTCCAAAGAGAAACAGAACTCGTTCACTCTCGCTTTAAAGTCCTGTGTGATAAATTACGTGGACAGCTGTGGCGACTAAAACATTACCCATGTTTCCCCCTCGCTAAACGACACCCAGCATTTCATGTTGCTTGTGGCGGGGCCGACACTTTGGTCCTGAACCGGATGTAATTAACTGTCTTGAACTATGACCCGAGTTCAGTTGATGTTTCTGCCACACCGAACATATTTACTTTCTGCTCTCTGGGCTGGCCTGTGTTTCACATCCCCACGCCCTGGGTTTTCCTGGTATTTCTATGGACGATATTGCTTTTAGGCTCGGCTCTTGATTGGTCAGATTTGGAACCATAACCTAGATTCTCTGGATTTTTTTTTTTTTTTTTTTTTTTTTTTTACGGCAAATATTTGCAGGTGTTCGTCTCGGAACTGGCGGTATTTACACTACACCAAAGCAGAGTCCCAGCTGTTTTTTTTCACAGGTTTAGCTGATGGGTTGAGAGTGGTCGTTCTTTGAACTGTAGCCTGGGGTTTGGGTGCTTGCTACTCGCATCATTGTGTGGATTTCCTCTTTAGTCGTTTTGTCACACTCACCGACCCCATCTGGAAATGTTGCGACTCTCTCTCTCTCTCTCTCTCTCTCTCTCTCTCTCTCTCTCTCTTCATAAGCACGGGCACTTCACTTTGCGTGCAGACCAGTGACCGACCATTGGTGACGCGTGACTGACCATTCTAAGTCAGGAAGGGGTAAA
This sequence comes from Conus betulinus, assembly GCA_016801955.1. Lineage (NCBI taxonomy): Eukaryota > Metazoa > Mollusca > Gastropoda > Neogastropoda > Conidae > Conus > Conus betulinus. Next base: position 72,868 of record JADBJO010005247.1, read on the forward strand.
GATCCTGTTTTAAAGATCTGAATAATTCTGGGGCCTGTGAGATCACGCCGTTTGTGCATTGAGCGGCATAAAGCTGACCACAAACAACTGGTGTCTTTCCTTTCCACATCAAGGTCGAAAAAACGTCACGTGATCGATCTGTCCAACTTGTGTCCGTGACGTCACAGCACAGAGCGAAGGACTAGAACCCCGGACAAGGGTGGGTACGGTTCCCTCAATGCCTGGGGCGGGGGGAACAGAAAGGGAGCGTGTAAAGTTTACGAACAACATGGCGGTCTGTTGGTTCTTCCCTCTACTGTTTCTTCTCTTCGGCTGCTGATGGTGAGTAGAGTTGTCGATCTTTCTTTGCTTCTTTGTCCTGTGCTTGTCGTCATTGTCGTCTTTGTCGTCATTGCTAACACCTTACTATGGGTGCTACTTCGTGTTTTGACGTTGAAACTGTCGTTGTCCTTATCATATTTTGGTTTGGTTTGTGGCTTGGTCAGTTTTGTTCTATTCCTTGATCAGGCTCAGTGGTTAGTGTGCGAGTCATTAAGTGAAATGAGCATGTCCAGAGGGGCACGGGTTCGAATCCCAGCCGTGGCTCGTCCCAAGATGGGAAAAGAAAAAGGGGCAGCAGAGGGACATCCAGAGTCATGACCGGGTGTGGCCCAACCCCCCTAGAGTGTCAGGAGATAAGGGCCGAAACACTTGCTTGAAGGGGGCTTCTCTTCTGAGGACTCTCTGCTGCCACACTCTCCACGAGTTTCTTTCTACTGATGCATGGGTAAACCATTGACTTCCGGAAATAGGCCGGAGGACGTCCGGGAAAGACCGGAGGACACTGGGAAAGACCAGAACCTAGGGCTCTGTGGGCTGGCTCCCCACTTTGCCTTCAACATGTGGCTACTAAAAACAAAAGGAAAAGATGCTCCCAGGATTCACCGAAAGGGGAGAGAATGATGAATCCATCGGTGCTCAACCAATCACGACTGCAAATTCCAAACGGACTATGAACATGGACCAAATGGAATATCCATGTGTCTGTGGAAAGCGTTTCGCTACCACCCGTGGCATGAAGATCCACAGGACAAAGATGGGATGTGTGAAGACTCATCTGAATGAGCAGCAGCGCACTGCATCAGCAGATAAGACGTCGGAAGACCAAGGCCAGGATTAAAACCACAGTACCAAGGACATCCACGCTGTTGATTCGGATGAGGTATTTGCACAGGCCCTCGATGCCTGCGCCTGAAACTCAACCTGCCACGAGCAAACGAGACTAAGGATTGGGAGAAACTGGATGCAAAAATCGTCCAAAGACTCGATGCACTGATAGGGAAAAGCACCCTGGAACACAAACTAGCCACATATGGGGACATTGTGTATGCCACATGTAGAGACGCCTATGGAGCAAAACTACCCAAAGAGAAAAACACCTCCAAAGAAAGCCAGACGCCAAGAAGAGATGGACAAGATCAGGGTCCAAAAGAAAAACTTCAAGAAGCAAATGAAGACTGCACTGCCAGCTGAAAAAACAAGGCTTGGAAAAACTCTGGGAAGACCTGAAAGCAAAACACAGCGCCCTCAGCAAAGCGGAATCTGCGAGGAAGAGGAAGAGCAAAAAAGAAGAAGACACAAGAGCGCTTCTTCAGAGACCGCTTCCAGTTTGCCAGAACTCTGTTTGAGCAGCCAAAATCTGGGACCCTAAGTGTGGAAAAAGGAGTTCTTGAGCAGCATCTGAGGGAAAACATACTCTGACTCACAGAGCAAAGCACCACTCGACATTTAAGGTCTGGTGTGGCCAACCATCCCTGAGGAACAGTTCAATGACAAGCCTCCAACATTGGCGGAAATCAAGAAGGTGGTCAACAAAGCCAGAGCCAAATCATCACCAGGGCCAAACGGAATACCTTACCAGCTGTACAAGAAATGTTCCAAGGTGCTGGAGTGGCTCCACAGGCTACTGCGATCAGCTTGGAGAAACCAGAAGATCAGCGGCCAGTGGATGACGGCAGAAGGTGTGTACATCCCAAAGAGCAAAACTCAAGTGACATCAACCAGTTCAGGCCAGTATCACTACTGAACGTCGAAGGGAAAATCTTCTTCTCTGTCATGGCAGCAAGGCTGACCAGGTACCTCATGAAAACAACTACTTGGATGTGTCAGTCCAGACAGGTGGCATCCCAGGCGTGGCTGGCTGTGTAGAACACGCCACAATGATCTGGGACGCAATCCAAAGAGCAAAAACAGAAAAGAGAGACCAGGACGTAGTGTGGTTTGATCTGGCAAATGCATATGGATCTGTACCCCACGAGATGATACAGTTGGCTCTTGAGATGTACCATGTGCCAAAGAACATCCGCGACATGCTCAAGAAGTACTTCAATGGCTTCTCAATGCGGTTCTCTACCAAGGAGTACACAACAGATTGGATCAACTTGGAAGTGGGCATTGCAATGGGCTGCGCAATTTCCCCAATACTGTTCGTGTTGGCAATGGAAGTCATCTTGAAAGCAGCAACCAGCAACGCAAGACAAACAGAACTTGGCGATGGATACAAGATGCCCCCTCCCAAGGCCTTCATGGATGACACTACAGTGATTTCATCCAGAGAAGACGAGATACGTCATGTGCTGGAGAGGCCGGATGACATAGTTGCCTCATCCAGAATGAAGTTCAAACCAAAGAAATCACGGAGTCTCTCACTGAGGAAAGGAAAAGTGGCCGAATCTGTGCCTTCAGTGTTGCCAACCAGGCCATTCCAACAGTTACAGAAGAGCCAGTCAAGAGCCTTGGAAGGTGGTATGATGATACGCTGAAAGACACACAAAGAGAGCAAAAGAAATTAAACAGACGTCGGAAGAAGGCTTGGAGACCATTGACCAGTGTGGGCTCCCTGGCAAATACAAGGTCTGGTGTCTGCAGTTCATGCTGATACCAAAGCTCCTATGGCCTCTGATGATATACAACATCTGCACCAGAATAGTGGAGGCAATGGAATCCAAAATCAACAAGTTCACAAGGAAATGGCTGGTGTCCCCCTGTCTGACTGACATAGCGCTGTACTGTCGCCAAGCAAAGCTGAAACTACCACTGAAATCCATCCTGGAGGAATACAAAGCAGGGAAGATCAGACTTCAAAGCATGCTGGAGGACTCAGGAGACAAGGTGGTAGAAGCAATAAAGCCCCAGCTGAAGACAGGCAGAAAATGGAAAGTTCAAGAGGCGATGGATTCTGCAAAAGAAAGTCTCAAGATCAGAGAAATAACAGGACACACACAGACCAACAGACAAGGTCTGGGGATGACCAAAACTGAATGGTGGTCAAAGGCCAAAGGAAAAGCCAAAAGAGACATGATGATTCAGGAGATGAGAAAAGAAGAAGACCAAAAAAGACTCCAAAAAGCAGTCCAGCAGAGCCAGCAAGGGCAATGGACAACGTGGGAGAATGCACTCCAAAGAAGTCTCACTTGGAATGACATTTGGCACATGGCCCCTCTCAGGATCAGCTTCATTCTCAGATCTGCATATGACCTTCTGCCTCAAATGCAAACCTGGTGAAGTGGGGAAAAACAGACGATCCTTCATGCCCCCTCTGCCATGAAAAACAAACAGTGGATCATTCCTAAGCTCATAAAGTAGCCCTGGCTCAAGGAAGGTACACATGGAGGCACAACCAAGTGCTCAAAGAGATTGTACGAGTAGTCTGGGCTAGTACCAACACCACAAAAGGGAAAATCAGGACTCCAAAAGCACCCGCAACATTCTTCACGGCAGGAGGCAGCGAATCATGGCCAAGAACAACAGTGCCACTCGGAACATGCAGGCAGAGTCTGCTGGACGGGGCAGATGACTGGGAGTGCACTGCAGACCTCCCAGAATGGAAGAGTCGCCCAGAGATCATCAGCAAGAGTGGCATGAGACCAGACATAGTAGTCCACTCTCAGTCAACCAAGCAGCTGATCATGATCGAGCTCACGGTGCCATATGAGAACAGAATGGAGGCAGCTCAAATCTACAAGACTGAAAAGTATGCTGATCTGGCAAACAGCCTGAGGAGAGAAGGCTATCAGGTCAAAGTCCTCACTGCAGAATTGGAGCTAGGGGGTTTGTAGGAACGTCTGCATACAGCCTCATGAAACAGCTCTCAGTTGCAGGGAGGGAAAAAAAAACAGAGCCCTGAAAGCAATGGCAGAAGTAGCAGAGAGGTGTTCAAGCTGGATCTGGTCAAGGAGGAACAAAAGTGAACTTCATAAGGCTTAACTTTCCTACAAATATCAGGTGTCCCAGTGGCTCAGTGGTTAATGCGCGAGTCATTAAGTGGAAATGAGCATGTCCAGAGGGGCACTGGTTCGAATCCCAGCCCAGATGGGAAAAAAGGGGCAGCAGAGGGACATCCGGAGTCATGAACCGGGTGTGGCCCAACCCCCCTAGAGTGTCAGGAGATAAGGGCCGAGACACTTGCTTGAAGGGGGCTTCTCTTCTGAGGACTCTCTGCTGCCACGCTCTCCACGAGTTTCTTTCTACTGCTGTTAATGTCGTTATTGTTGTTTGCTGTTGTCGTTGTCGTCTTCGTTGTCGTCGTTGTTGTTGCTGCTGCTGTTGCTGTCAATTAGCGTGTCTGTCTGTCTTTCTGTGTTTCGTTGCCTGTTACTTTCTGTATGTGTCTCTTGGTTTCTTTCTCTCTTTCCTTCTTGCAGTCTGTCTTTCTTCTGTCTCTCTTCCTTTTGCTTGCCGTCGGCATGTCTGTCAGTTCTGAAACAGAAACTAGAACGGATAACTCTCTTGTGTTCAATCACACCTGTACCTGTCATACATATCTCAAAAGATCAACATTTTCTATCTGATGTAAGATTTTCCAGAAGAACGATTTCTAACGAAATTTCTGGGATGTTTTTAGAAAGTGTATCGTTAAGTGTGTGTGTGTGTGTGTGTGTGTGTGTGTGTGTGTGTGTGTGTGTGTGTGTGTGTGTGTGTGTGTGTGTGTGTGTGTGTTGCTTTTCAGTGTAAATTAGATCAATATGAATGTGCTACAAACGAACATCTAGGTGAAAAAAAAAAACAAACATACATGTACAAGCAAACATGTCAGTGTACTGAAACAGCAAATGATTGATAATTAACGAGCAAGTGAGGTAACTCTTAATCTTATGATCAAATAAACAGATACCCCGAACTTCAAAAGAATGCTACCGAATCGCACAACAACAATGCCAACACAGAGCATACAGATCAGATCAGTTCACTGGTTTATGTATTGTCTATTCATCGTCAGATAATATTAGACACTTACAAAAAAAAACACCTCCACACTCAACTTGCCATCTATAAGTACATTCACACCCACATCTGATTTATACATTATTTACATAGGTGAAATTCCCTAGTGGTACACAAAATTGTTGAACTTCATAAAAATGTTGCAACCTGTGATTGAGAAATAACCATGGCAATTTCAGCAACATATGGACCATATAAGGCAGTATTGACATTATCGAAATTATTGACTCAATACATTTCTCTTGATAGAGCGAGGTCAACACTGAGCATTCAAACAAAAGATGATGCACAGAAATGTTTTCTCTGCAGACACGAGTGATGCCACGAGATAGTACTTAGTGTTCCATGTATTCAGCCATAATTCATGATTAATCTAACAATGTACCTTGGGTACGATGGTAAAGCAGCCATTTTTTCACCTAAATTCTGTTAATGCAAGTATGCTTCAATAATTTGGATTAGTTCAGGAGAGGATAAATTTAAGGGATTGTTTAATACATTTTCAGCGGTTCTATTTGTTTGTTCTTTCTTTTGCAAGACTGTCTGCTATTTCATTCCACTTTATACCACAGTGAGATCTGTTTCCACTTTATACCGCACTGAGATCTGTTTATTTCATCGTGGGAGCAAGAGTTACCGCCCTTTTTTCTTTTTTTTTTTTTCTTCTTTTTTTTTTGTTTTGTTTGTTTGTTTTCTCTTTTTTTTGTTAATTACTGTTTACTTTCCATGCCTCAATGAAGATTTCCTTTCACGCCAATTAAACCGAGGTTACGGGTATTTGTTACTGTTCGTCTGTGTGTTTGTTTAACTCTACTCAAGAGAGAAAAGGCTGAATCCGTCTGAGTGCCTATTAACTGGTGTCTGTTCGTTTCTCCAGTTGTTGGTGCTGTTTAGATATGTCGGGCACAGGGTGTATGGGCAAGCTTGTCTCCTTGTTCCTTCTGTCTGCTTTTTGTTGTCGTTTCTGCCAGATGATTCGGTGTTGTGAGCATCATTCTTTAGGATAGGATGGATTGATGGTGAGATTAACGTCCTGTCGCCGGCGGCCCTTTAGGACAAGGCGTCCCAATTCGTTGAGAGTGACGGGTGTTTGTTTATTTCATCATCGCAGCAAGAGTTACCAAACTTGTTCGTTCGTTATTGTTTACTGCTCGCTGCCTCGTTGAAGATTTCCATTTAGAGGGTGAAAACGACTGTAGCAATATGAAATACAAGACTGTGTGTGTGTGTGTGTGTGTGTGTGTGTGTGTGTGTGTGTGTGTGTGTGTGTGTGTGTGTGTGTGTGTGTGTGTGTGTGTGTGTGTGTGTGTGTGTGTGTGTGTGTGTGTGTGTGTGTGTGTGTGTGTGTGTGTGTGTGTGTGTGTGTGTGTGTGTGTGTGTGTGTGTGTGTGTGTGTGTGTGTGTGTGTGTCGGTGTGTGTGTGTGTGTGTGTGTGTGTGTGTGTGTGTGTGTGTGTGTGTCGTGTGTGTGTGTGTGTGTGTGTGTGTGTGTGTGTGTGTGTGTGTGTGTGTGTGTGTTCATGTCCCGGTCTCACAGCGTTCTTCGTTCGTTCAACTGCTGCCTCTGGACACGAAAAAGAATCCAACCGAAAGCGGAAGAACTCTGCAGGCAGAACGGCATGTTCCTCCCCCTCCTCCCCACCCCGGACGACTGGCAGGACTTCGTTGACGCTGTCATCGCCATCGCCGACAGGTAACAGCAGTGTCAGGCTGACCCCAAGGTCACTGAAGGTCACGTAGCTCAGGTAGCGACCCCAAAGTCACTACAGATCAGGCATGCCAAGCTGTTGCAGGTCATGACCTTCACCTTAAGGACACTGAAGGTCGATTAGGTCGGGTAGCGACCCAAGGTCACGCAGGTCAGGCTTTCCAAGCTGTTGCAGGTCATACATAACCGTCACTGAGGTCATGCCGGTGACTTCAAGGTCACAGGGGTCGTGCAGGCAAGGCCAGGTCACAAACGTTAGAAGAACCCACATAAGACACAGGTTAAATAGACGCTTTCCGATTATTTTATTTAGAAAGGGGAGCACAGACTCAAACAGATTTCACAGAAAATGTCAGTTGACCTCGATCATGCACGTGGTATCATGTCGTGCGGGTAATTCCAGGTGACACGCCAAGGTCAGATAGGTCAGCAGATCATTCAAATACTGACAGGTCACACAGGTCGTATAAGTCAGATTAGGTCACAAAGGTCATGTGGATCAGGTCACTATCTCTCTCTCTCTCTCTCTCTCTCTCTCTCTCTCTCTCTGTCTGTATGTGTGCACGTGCGTGCGTGCGTGGTGTGTGTGTGTGTGTGTGTGTGTGTGTGTGTGTGTGTGTGTGTGTGTGTGAGCGCGCGCGCGTGCGTGTGTGTTAATGTGTGTGTGTGTGTGTGTGTGTGTGTGTGTGTGTCTGTCTGTATGTATGTGTGTGTGCGTGTGTGTGTGTGTGTGTGTGTGTGCGTGTGTGTGTGTGTGTGTGTGTGTGTGTGTGTGTGTGTGTGTGTGTGTGTGTCTGTTCGTTCTTTAATTTAACGTCTGTCCACCTAACAGTGATCGTAGATAGTAGGTAAGTGTTATGTGTGTGTGCATGTGGTGTTTTTGGGGTGTATGCATGCGAAATGGTTGGTGTTGATTTTGGGCGTACGTACGTATGTATAATGCAATTAGGCCTAGATAAAATAAATAATAATTAAAAAAACAAACAAACAAACAAACAAAGTCCCACAAACCCCCCAAAAAAAAAAAACTCCACATACCTGAATCCAAAACTTTAAAAGAAATACTAAATAAGCAACTACCACCAAGATGGGGAAAATAACATAGACGTTAAAGTAAATGTCCAACTGGGCTCTTAATCAGTCCTTGAACAACTTCAAAAATGTTTTGATTCGTTGGAGATGACGTCTTCAAAGGCTGATATCGACGGTTCAGTGTTCAACAACCAAGCAGGTAGGTAGGGTTTCATTCTATCGCACAAAAAAGTAGATGGAACGGAGTGATTTGCTGGCCACGATACAAGTCACGTGTTTTACAGAATTTGGTTTTAAAGGCATCAAGCCTCAATATAAAAATCAAACTTTTTTAAAATCCGCTCTTGGTAGAGATTCTTGATACCTGTTTTTATTGTCTGATATCTTGTTAAATAATAATCCCTTTTTGTTTCTGGTGCCTTTTCGTTTATTTGAAATAGAGTTCCAGATACGTCTTTTAAAAGACTGTAACTCTCATATAGGATAATTGAATGCATATCTTTGTTAAATCAGTCTCAGTGATAGCAGCCTTTTTGGCTAATTGGTCTATCCTTTCATTCGCAGATAATCCACAGTGTGATGGAACCCAACAAAAATCGACATAGGAACCACGTAAATGCAAAAAAAATGAATTAAGTGGGTAGACTTCTGATATGAGTTCTGCTCTCACACTGTGTAATGAAAATTTTAGAGCTTGTAGGACTGATTTTGAATCAACGCAAAGTAGTATTTGAGATGCAGGAAATTGAAAATCAAGAAGAAAGTTTAATGCCATAATAACGGCAACAAGTTCCGCAGTAATCTGAAATACTCTTACCAAGGTGGTAACCTTTCTCTATTTTTAAGGATGGAATTATGAATGCTGAACCAGACAAATGATTGTCTAGTACAGAACCATCTGTATAAATTTTAAGGTGATTTTATATAAGTTTTCATTTATATGTGACTTAACATACGTTGGCAGCAAGGGTCCATCACTTTTTTAAAAAAAACTTGTAGTCTATGTCATAATTTGCTCTACTAAGTTCCCATTCCGGGATAGTGCTAAAAGACACCCGAGGAGCTACGTTTTGAGGTGCAGTGCCTGCTTTTGTAAATAAGTCAGATGTGTGTATGAGGCTATCGATTTTAGAGAATCAATTTTTTGTGCCCGTTTAGGAAAATTTATTTCTGATTTTGATTCAGTTTCACTGGTATTAAGATTTTGTAGTGTATGACTTCTTAAAATATATTTTGCACATGCAAGTTTCATATTTTCTTCAAAAGGCAATATCCCGATCTCCATATAAGTTCTTAAAGTTGATGTATGAACCGGGACACCAAGAGCTATCTTGTAAGCTTTACTATCGATACTCTGCAACTTTTTAATTAAACATTTTGGGGCTGAAAAAAATGTCTCCTGGGCATAGGATAATTTTGATTATACAGGCCCAGTAGCTAAATGTGTTAATACTTTACTGTCTTTACCCCATGACTGTTTGACTCACCATTTTAAAAAAAAATTAAAGTTTTCTTAGCTTTTGTTAGAATAGTTTGTATGTGATAATTCCAGCTCAATTTAGAAGTTAAATTTACTCCTAAAAATTTTACGACTTTTTTTTATATTCAAGGCACAATCCATCTATTTAAAATGAAGGCAGAGGATTAGGATCATAACCAGTATTGAACAGAACCATATGCGATTTTTTCAGCTGAAAGGGCCAATCCATTTTCAGTCATGTACCTACTAATTTTATCTAGTTCATTTTGATACATCTTTTTAATATAGTTGATTGCAGTCAGGGTCACAACTTTCTGACCTATCAACCCTGGGTGGGCCTGCTTCATGACGGCAGCAACATTACGTCACCAGACCACTTCAACTGGACGGATGGAGAGGTGGCCACCTACGTCATAGGCAGTGACCCTTGACCTGGAGACCTGGAGAGACGGGCAGCAACTACAGTGTGTGTGAGGTGAGGGGGGGGGGGGGGGGGGGGGGGGGGGGGCAGGGGCAGGGCCTTATCGCTTTTTGTTTGGTTTGTTTGGGGGTCTTGTTTGTTTTGTTTGTTTGTTTGTTGATGCTTTTCAGTTAGTTTTGGTTGGTACCGTTCGGTTCGGTTCGGTTTTAATCGATTTGGCTTAGCTTGGCTTTTGTTTGGCTTGGCTTGGCTTGGCTTGGCTTGATTTGGGTTGGGTTGGGTTGGATTGGGTCGGGTTGGGTTGGTTCGGTTTCGGCTTGTCTTGGTTAGGTTTGGTTTGGGGTTTGGTTTGGCTTTTTTTTTTTTTTTTTTTTTTTTTTTTTTTTTTGGTTTCGTTTCGTTTTGTTTGGATTTGGTTTGGTGACGTCTGCTGAATAAATCTGCAGATTGTTTCCCCCTGTATCCATCCTAAGTCATATCCACAATCACCCGCTGAACCTCACTGCTGAGAGTTTCGCCTGCTGAGTCACGTTGAAACTGATCTTCCCTTTGAAATCTGAAGTACGCAGACGACAATTTCCTGAAGGCCGCATATTTGAACTCACTAAATCTGATACTAATGTGCTGATGGCGAGCACACATCATGTAAAGTATGCTGTTGGAAGGCTCGCTGCACACACACATATGCACTCACGCACGCTCTAATGCTCTCCGCACAAAATACAGCAACATTGTCCAGTGCATATGCGGAAGAGAAATAACAATGAATCATTTACTGGTCCATTGCTCCAAAGTCAAAGAACTAATATCTCTAAGAGTGGGACGACAGTTTTTTATCCGAGTCTTCCATCTCTCTTGAAAACGTGTTGACCAGTTATTCACTTCTTCGCATTTTTTCTAAGTGTTGATTAATTGTCTAGTTGGTATCTTCTTGTGATTGACTCAGTTTCCATCATCCCAAACCCCCAGTTTTTGTGATAGTACTGTCGCTTTTTAACACACACACACACACACACACACACACACGTGCATATATCACTCTCCAAATATTCTCTCCGCTGGACAGAATGCAATGGTTATACATCACGTCATTTTTTTTTAATTACCCGTGTGTTTTCTTTAATCCTGTTTACTTCATTCTTCGCGGAAATACGTCAATGACGTAGGAAAAGATGTTCCCTTCTAATTGCTTCGTCCGTTATCAATGTTGACTTCTCCCAGAATTACGTCATTTCCCTCGTCATCAACGTTTCATCGCGTCATTGTTACAGTCTGTTTTCCACTATATGAATCTTGCCATCATTATCAATGTTCATGTACCCGATTATATCTGGTTTTGTAGTGTCACCTATTTAATACATGTTCATGTACCCGATTAATCCAGTAATATCCGGTTTTTGTACTGTCACTTGTTTATCACATGTTTTGTACTGTCACTTGTTTATCACATGTTTTGTACTGTCACTTGTTTATCACATGTTTTGTACTGTCACTTGTTTATCACATGTTTTGTACTGTCACTTGTTTATCACATGTTTTGTACTGTCACTTGTTTATTACATGTTTTGTACTGTCACTTGTTTATCACATGTTTTGTACTGTCACTTGTTTATCACATGTTTTTGTACTGTCACCTGTTTATTACATGTTTTGTACTGTCACCTGTTTAATACATGTTTTGTACTGTCACTTGTTTATCACATGTTTTGTACTGTCACTTGTTTATCACATGTTTTGTACTGTCACTTGTTTATTAGATGTTTTGTACTGTCACCTGTTTATTTACATGTTTTGTACTGTCACCTGTTTAATACATGTTTTGTACTGTCGCCTGTTTAATACATGTTTTGTACTGTCGCCTGTTTATTACATGTTTTGTACTGTCGCCTGTTTATTACATGTTTTGTACTGTCGCCTGTTTAATACAGATACCTTCTACCCCACAGGCATGAGCAACTTCAAGGATCGGCATGAGTTTAGTCCGTATGAAAATAGACACGACGTGTGTGTGTGTGTGTGTGTGTGTGTGTGTGTGTGTGTGTGCGCGCGCGCGCGCGCGCGTGCGTGCGTACGTGCGCGCGTGCGTGCGTGCGTGCGTGTGTGTGTGTGTTCATTAGGATGATGAACGGCAATATGCGTCTTACGAGTTGCAGCTGGAAAAGACACGTCATCTGTCAGGGTATGTAAGGACGATGTGTGTAGTGTGTGTAGTGTGCTACATGTGCTGTGCT
>JADBJO010005247.1:90000-168347 GCA_016801955.1 Conus betulinus
CCCCAGAACACACCCTCCAACACTGTCCCAGCCCATGGTGACCCCAGAACACATCCTCCAACACTGTCCAGCCCATGGTGACCCCAGAACACATCCTCCAACACTGTGCAGGATTTATGACCCAAAAACACACCCTCCAACACTGTCCGGCCCATAATGACCCCAGAACACATCCTCCAACACTGTCAGCCCATGATGACCCCAGGTTTGGGTGGATTTAGCACACCCTCCAACACTGTGCAGCCCATAATGACCCTAGAACACATCCTCCAACACTGTCCGGCCCATGGTGACCCCAGAAGTTCCCTCCAACACTGTCAGCCCATGGTGACCCCAGAACACATCCTCCAACACTGGGCAGCCTAGACCTGGATAGAACACATTCCTCCAACACTGTCAGCCCATGATGACCCCAGCACACAGGGTCCAACACTGTCCCACCCCAAACCCCAGAACACATCCTCCAACACTGTCCACCCCATGGTGACCCCAGAAACACGTCCTCAAACACTGTCCAGCCCATGATGTTATACGGCGTCAAACCTGGCCAAAGAGTGCAGAACTGCAGGTGCAGCTTTTGGGCAGCCGTCTTGACCTCAAGAAGACTGTGGGATTCATCATGGCGACAGGATTGAAGATCTGATGCAACGAACAGAAAAAAGAAGAAAGGAAAGTAAGAAGAAGAAGAAGAAGAAGAAGAAAAAAATCGAACACAGAAGAAGAATTTTCTGCTTTTCTTCATCACTGGTTTCGTTGCCTTTATGCGTGGGGTTCCAGTAAGTGTGATCATAATGGCATTTACTTGTCTGGTGTAGGGAATCACCGTGTTACATTTTGTAGCGGCGTTTAATTAATGTTTATGTTAATTTAGATGAACCTGTAATGGATTGGCTATTTGACGTCAGTCTACTGTCACTACACTTTAGTCTCTTCTGTTCTCCATCATTCCCCCTCCCCTCCCCGTCCCCCCCCCCCAGAGAGCTAATCCCGAAGCATACCGTTTCGAACATTACACAGATCCACATGTTCTGATGTGGTCATGTCCAAGTGAACAGACACACAGACTGCATTTCCATTTTTTTTTTTTCAGACACGAAAACACGCAAACGCGTTGTTTAGATGAGATATATCATGCCTAATGTCATATCTGTAACCACACACACACACACACACACACACACACACACATTCCGATCGCGAGCCAGCTGTATTATTTTGTTGCGTGTCACTCGCTCTCTCAGACGTCACTCTCAACCCAGTTGCCTGTCTCCACCAAGTGTCCATATGCCATTCAGATTCAGACCCACTGACGTCATATCCCAAGCAACACGTCACCTATTTCGTCACCTCGGCGGATGCCGCACAGTTCCCCTCTCCACTCAACCTGCGCGGTCTGGGGGTCAGCCAGATGGACACCATCGACTGCTTCCATCTCTGCTCCCTGCGAACTTCCTGTCACGTGGTCGCCGTTCTGCTTGACCGCACAGCCTGCTTCCTGCAAGCCTAGCCTCGTTGTGAGGCCGTGATGTCACTTCCTCTGTGTGTGTGTGTGTGTGTGGGCGGGGGGGAGGCGAGGTTTCAGCTGGCTGTGTGTATGTGATGATTGACGCCTCTGTGGATATTGACTGACGTCTGTGTGGGCGATGACTGGCGTCCGTGTGGTTCGTGAATGATGTGTGTAGGTGGTGAATGATGTCTGTGTGGTGGTGATTGATGTCTGTGTGGGTGGTGACTGATGTCTGTGTGGGTGGTGAATGATGTGTGTGGATGGTGATTGATGTGTGTATAGGTGGTGAATGATGTCTGTGGGTGGTCAATGATGTCTGTGTATGTGGTGAATGATGTCTGTGTGGGTGGTGAATGATGTCTGTGTAGGTGGTGAATGACGTCTGTGTGGGTGGTGATTGATGTCTGGTGTGGGTGGTGAATGATGTGTGTGGGTGGTGATTGATGTGTGTATGTGAATGATGTCTGTGTAGGTGGTGAATGATGTCTGTGTAGGTGGTGAATGACGTCAGTGTGGGTGGTGAATGACGTCTGTGTGGGTGGTAATTGATGTCTGTGTGGGTGGAGAATGATGTCTGTGTGGGTGGTGAATGACGTCTGTGTGGGTGGTGATTGATGTCTATGTGGGTGGGTGGTGAATGATATCAGTGTGGGTGGTGAATGATGTCTGTGTAGGTGGTGAATGACGTCAGTGTGGGTGGTGAATGACGTCTGTGTGGGTGGTGAATGACGTCAGTGTGGGTGGTGAATGATGTCTGTGTGGGTGGTGAATGATGTCTGTGTGGGTGGTGAATGATATCAGTGTGGGTGGTGATTGATATCAGTGTGGGGTGGCGATTGTTATCAGTGTGGGTGGTGATTGATATCCGTGTGGGTGGCGATTGATATCCGTGTGGATGGTGATTGATATCAGTGTGGGTGGCGATTGATATCAGTGTGGATGGCGATTGATATCAGTGTGGTGGTGATTGATATCAGTGTGTGGGTGGTGAATGATGTATCTGTGTGGGTTGTGATCGATATCAGTGTGGGTGGTGATTGATATCAGTGTGGATGGTGACTGATATCAATGTGGGTGTGGTGTGATTGATTGTGTCTTGTGGAGGGGTTTCCGATGGCGTCCCTCTCTTCATGTGTTTGTTTTTAATCCATCTGGACCGATATTCATTTTCCCTATTTTGTGACAGTCCAGCAGAACGTTACTTCCTGGTGACAACACTGCTGTTACACACGGACAGATCAAGGAAATGTGACAGGCGACACCACAGAACATCAACATGGATTTAGTTGCACAGTGAGGCGACTGCAGGCAGAAATCCAAACAAATCTTTGAAAGTGTTTGAAAATAACTCCACCAGACAACAATGGACAAACGATCACAAGACAACACACGACGCGTTTCGACCTCTTAAATCCTCTTCAAGCAGGATAAAGAAACACTCAGGACAACGAAAATAAGAAACGAGCAATCACATATCTTTGTCGAACTCGGCGCGCAGATGAATATTGAATGGGGTTTCATTCAACGTTCATCTTGCGCCGAATTCGATGAACATACGTCATTGCTCGTTCTTCATGTCGTTGTCCCGACTGTTGTTCAGCTTGACATTCAACGTCCATCTCGCGGCAAATTTTTGACAAAGATAAGCGATTGCTCGTTTTTCATTTTCGTTGTCCTGAGTGTTGTTTATCTTGACATTCACGTCCATCTTGCCGAACTTGACACTGTGCTGCATTACTGTGCGTTTTCTCCGAAAGCTACACGTTGCTACACTCATCCCACTGTCTTTCTCTGGATCCTTCACATTGCTACCTCATTTAAGGAGTTTTTCCTCTGGATGCTACAAACCGCTACAGTCACCCCTGTTGTTCAATTCTCTGGATGCTACATATTGCTACACTCATCCAAGTTGTGTTTTTCAGCTGGATGCTACATACTGCTATGCTCACTCCAGTTGTCAATTTCTCTGCACGCTGCATATATATCCACACTCATCTTGACTGTTTTTTTCATGTATCTCTCCATAACTCTCTGTCCAAAGACCATTCTACAGGGTACAGTGGAGGGTGGACATGTATCTCCCCTGAACTCCTGTCCAAGACCATTCTACAGGGTACAGTGGAGGGTGGACATGTATCTCACCATGACTCCCTGTTCAAGACCATTCTACAGGGTACAGTGGAGGGGGGACATGTACCTCCCCATGACTCCCTGTCCAAGACCATTCTACAGGGTACAGTGGGAGGGTGGACATGTATCTCCCATGACTCCCTGTCCAAGACCATTCTACAGGG
Organism: Conus betulinus; assembly: GCA_016801955.1. NCBI lineage: Eukaryota > Metazoa > Mollusca > Gastropoda > Neogastropoda > Conidae > Conus > Conus betulinus. The sequence goes on from JADBJO010005247.1 coordinate 93,802, forward strand.
TACAGTGGAGGGTGGACATGTATCTCACCATGACTCCCTGTCCAAGACCCTTTCCACAGGGTACAGTGGAGAGTGGACATGTTTCTCCATGACTCTCTGTCCAAGACCATTCTACAGAGCACAGTGGAGAGTGGACATGTAACTCACTAAGACTCTCTGTCCGAGACCATTCTACAGAGCACATGTGTCACCCCAGGCCCCCATTTCACCAAGACCATTCTACAGGGTACAGTGGAGGGTGGACATGTATCTCTCCACCCCTGTCCCCTGTCTACAGGGTACAGTGGAGGGTGGACATGTATCTCACCGTGACCCCATGTGTCCAAGACCATTCTACAGGGCTACAGTGGAGGGTGGACATGTATCTCAACACGTTTCCCTGTCCCAAACCGTTCTACAAGCTGTACATGTGATGGGACGATTCTCTCCCTTTCTTCCCTCCACAGCTAGACACCGCCAGACTGACCACAGGTGAGGTTTCTGTGAATGCAGACCGTCTTAAATCCCGCCTGTAGGGATGCCATATTCCGTCTTCCGAGAAGACGTTGAAAGAAGCCACCAGACAGCATGTGTTTAAGTTTTGTGTCACCCCTCCCTCCGACACATGATGGACAGGGGGACAGAGACAAGGCATGCTTCCCATGAAACAATGACATGAAGCACCTCTCTACTCCCTGCTTACTTACTACTTACTTACTTAGACCCATAGCTCAAGGGTGAGCGTAGGCCATCGACAACACTCCGCCATCGCACTCGGTTCTGGGCTGCTCGCTGAATGCCTGTCCAGTTGGTCCCCTGCCTCTTTATCTCTGCCTCTGTGTCTCGCCTCCAGCTGCTGCGAGGTCGGCCTCTCTTCCTTTTCCCCTGCGGGTTCCATGTCAGGGCTTGGCGTGTGGTGCTGGATGCTGGCTTCCTGAGAGTGTGTCCAATTCAGCCCCACTTCCTCCCGCAGAATCTGCTTGGTCACTGGTTCCTGTCCTGCTTGCTTCCATAGATCTTCATTGTTGATTTTCTCTGGCCATCTGAGTTTGAAGATGTGCCCCAGACAGGTGTTGATGAAGGTCTGAATTTTTTGCTGCATCGCCTTGGTCATTCTCCAAGTCTCGCAGCCGTAGAGCAGAACGGACTTCACGTTACTGATGATACTCTCTACTCCCTGCACCTCTACACATCACTTGTGCGTCGTCGCTGGCCAAACTAGACGACAGCAACAACGCACTGCTCCACGTTCATGGCTGCTGCTCTGACCTCAAAGTTCGTCATCAAACCGTTCGTCTTGACTGGCTGTCCAAAACACGTGGACGACTATTGACTTTTTTTTAACCCACTTGCAGGGCTAAGATGTCTGTTCTTTCTTTCTTTTTTTTTTTTTTTTGTTTTGTTTTAAAATTCAATAAATGATGAATCAATTTGAGAGGTGCACGTCCCAATTGTTCTCTCTCTCTCTCTCTCTCTCTCTCTCTCTCACACACACACACACACACACACGTGCACCACACACACACACACACACACACACACACACACACACACATGCACACATGCACACACACACGCATGCACGCACACACACACACACACACACACATACGCACACACACAACATACGCACACACACAACACACACCACACACACAATACACACACACACACACACACACACACACACACACACACACACACACACACACACACACACACACACACACACACACACACACACACACACACACACACACACACACAAGTTGTGTTCATAGTGTACTAAAGCTGACAGCCAAACGACTTTTCCTGCCATGCACTTTCATGAACACCGTCATATTCACAAGACAGATCGTGCAGTTTGAACTATACAGCCAAAGTAACAATATAATCACCCTCCCCCCACCACCCCCACATCCCACCCCTACATCCCCCCCCCTACCCCCCCCCCCCCCCCCCAAAAAAAAAAAAAAAAATCTAAAAATGAACACCAACATTGAAAAGGTAGCGAGGACAGCCATTTGCAGTGAAGGGTTGCAGTTTCAACGAACAACAGCAGTCCATCTTCTCCTCTGCTATGGTCACGATCAACACACACCTTCCCTGTCCACGCCGACTCTGTCCATGCTGTAATGTGTCACACCGCCACTGTAAGAAGTGACGGCACGTGAAACTGTCAAAAGTGACGTGTCAAAGCTCCTCACATTCATTATGTCAACGGTGGAACGTCGCGATGCTCACAACACTGTTCTGATGTAACTGTCCATGACGTCACACACCTCTGTCACGTCGCGATGCCACACAACACTGTTCTGATGTAACATGTCATGTAACACGTGCCATGCCACACAACACTGTTCTGATGTAACATGTCATGACACACACCCATGTCACGTCGCGATGCCACACAACACTGTTCTGATGTAACATGTCATGACGTCACACACCCATGTCACATCACGATGCCACACAACACTGTTCTGATGTAACATGTCATGACGTCACACACCCATGTCACGTCGCGATGCCACACAACACTGTTCTGATGTAACATGTCATGACGTCACACACCCATGTCACGTCGCGATGCCACACAACACTGTTCTGATGTAACATGTCATGACGTCACACACCCATGTCACATCCACGATGCCACACAACACTGTTCTGATGTAACATGTCATGACGTCACACACCCAAGTCACGTCACTATGCCACGTCAGAAGTCAAAACATCAGGTTACAACACGTACTGTCCAGACATGATGCACCATGACGTCACTGTCAAAACCTATCACGTCACGATGCTACGCGTCAACTCACTCCTGCGTCAGTTGGCACAGAAAAAAAAAAAAAAAAAAAAAAACCCACCTCCAGAAAGTCGTGTCAACAATCACATGCGGACTGCACTCCAGAGGCAGAAATAATGAAGATACACCAGAAATTCACATCAATCATGAATCCATCAAAATGCACATCAAATCATCAACAGGTCAAAATTAATCATCAACCCATCACCAAAAAAAAAAAAAAGAGAAAGAAAATTGCACAGCACTGTTACTAACAGCTCAAACCCACCAGTAACCAATCAGAAAACAAGAGCGGAAAAATCACACTGTGTTATATTCATTCCACGACATTGGATCAAAAACTGATCATCAACATTGGAAGTCAGAAAACACAAAGACAAAAGCCATCTCGTGATATGACATTTATAAACACTGGCAGTGACCACAAGCACACACACACACACACACACAAATTGATGGATAACATCCAAACAAAAATCAATGACATCAAAAAGATAGTAGCAGCGAGAGCGGGATGAACATCAAGCAATAATAATAAAACACTCTTCCCTCTCAACACCCCTCCCCTTCCCCCCGTCCTCACCCACCCACCCAACCCAACCTCCCCCCCACCAAAAAAAAAGTCCAGTACTGGCACCGAAACCGAGCCCAGAATTCCCTCTAGGACAAAAGATTGACTGTGATCAACATCACAGTTCCCACCCATCATTGTGATTCCACGGCGCAGACTTCACACACACACACACACACACACACACACACACACACACACACACACACACACATACACTCTCTCTCTCTCTCTCTCTCTCTCTCTCTCTCACACACACACACACACACACACACACACACACACACTCACACACACACACACACACACTCACGCACACACACACACACTCTCTCTCACACACACACACACACACACACACACACACACACACACACTACACACACACACACACACACACACACACACACACATACACACACACACACACACACACACACACACACACACACACACACACACACACACACACACACACACACACACACACACACATCACAGACCAGCACCAAGGTAAGCCAGGGAAATCAGGCGGCTGTCTACACACGCCGTGTTAAATTAGTGCCAACAAAATGTACTCCCGGGGAACTCTGACCCCAAGACACTACACCCATACCCCCCCCCCCCCCCCCCCAAATAAAGAACAGTGAACACACTGCGTAACCAAACGTCTTGTGATTCATTCCAGCCAGCCTTCAACATCACCCCCCCACCCCCTTTCCACATCTCCCTCCCCATCACCCTCTCAACATTCTGGCAACTCGACTAGCTACGCCCTCGCAAAAAAAGGTGGACATCCATGTATGCGAGTGACACACATACACACACGTTCCCCTAAATATGTGATTCACACACACACCAGCCTTCCCCTACATCGACACACCCACACCCCCGTTTCCCTAAATATGGAACACACACACACGTTCCCCTAATTCTGGCAACACACTACACACACGTTCCCAAAAAATGGCGGACATCCATGTATGCGAGTGACACACACACACACACACGTTCCCCTCACAATATGGAACACACATCAGCACACACACGTTCCCCTAAATATGGAACACACACTACACACTCGTTCCCTATTTGTGGAACAGCTACTCTGTCCGCATCACACACATGCACAACACACATCCCCATTCCCCAGAACACTGCTGGGTAACTATGGAACAGCGACACCACTGACCCTGTTTCTAGGGGCTGCAGGTGAGGAGGCACCTCACTGATGTATGTCTCCATTCTGTGTCTACCAACTGGCTGCGGACTCAGCCTCCTTCCCCGATTTCCCTCCACATCTACCCTCTGCCCACAGTCTCCATGCCACAGACATCCCACTTCCCACAACACACTGGGCAGTCGGGCACAGAGACTCCCTGACCCTGTTTCTAGGGGCTGCAGTCGAGGAGCTCCTCCAGTGCCCACTCTGACCGCAGGGCACAGAGCTGTCCAGTGCCCACTCCTCTCAGGGCACAGAGCTCTACCCACTGCCCACAGACACGCAGGGCACAGAGCTGTCCAGTGCCCACAGAGACACGCAGGGCACAGAGCTGTCCAGTGCCCACAGACACGCAGGGCACAGAGCTGTCCACTGCCCACAGACACGCAGGGCACAGAGCTGTCCACTGCCCCACAGACACGCAGGGCACAGAGCTGTCCACTGCCCCCCAGACACGCAGGGCACAGAGCTGTCCACTGCCCACAGACACGCAGGGCACAGAGCTGTCCACTGCCCACAGACACGCAGGGCACAGAGCTGTCCAGTGCCCACAGACACGCAGGGCACAGAGCTGTCCAGTGCCCACAGACACGCAGGGCACAGAGCTGTCCACTGCCCACAGACACGCAGGGCACAGAGCTGTCCACTGCCCACAGACACGCAGGGCACAGAGCTGTCCAGTGCCCACAGACACGCAGGGCACAGAGCTGTCCAGTGCCCACAGACACGCAGGGCACAGAGAGCTGTCCAGTGCCCACAGACACGCAGGGCACAGAGCTGTCCAGTGCCCACAGACACGCAGGGCACAGAGCTGTCCAGTGTCCCCACAGACACGCAGGGCACAGAGCTGTCCAGTGCCCACAGACACGCAGGGCACAGAGCTGTCCAGTGCCCACAGACACACACACACCTGTCAAAAAACTTTCTGTTCTATTTCATCCAGTTTGTAAACTTCTCAGGTCATTGTGTTTTTATTCACTTCAGTTTGTAAACTTTCTAAATCATTCTGTTCTATTTCATCCAGTGTGTAAACTTTTTAAGTCATTCTGTTCTATTTCATCCAGTTTGTAAACTTCTCAGTCATTCTGTTCTATTTCACAGTGTTCAAATTTGTCATGTCATTTTGCTCTATTTCATCCTGAGTGTAAACTTCTCAAGTCTATATTTTGTGCTTCATCCCATCCCACAAAGTGCCCAAACTTGTCAGCTCCTTTTCAATGTCATCCAGTCTCTACCAATACGTAGCACACTGAACTTTTCTGCTTTTTCCCAACGATCCTATCCACGTTCCAATCAGAGCCTCACACGACTGACTACCGATGCCCGCGACCCTAACCAGTGCCCACCAGACACGTTTCAACCACAGTCTCACATGACCGATTACCGATATCTGCGACCCTAACCAGTTTTCCACCAGTAACAGTTTATCCAGCGCATTGGGCCTGCTTCTCTGTCCAGCATCTGTTTGCTGACACTATCAATCTTCCTGCTCTATTCCTCATCCTCTTCACCTTTGAACCTCTCAGCACTTAAAAGTCCGTCCACTGACACCCCCTACCCCTCCCCTTCCACCCTCCCCATGTCTCAGCGGCACTTTCACCAACACTACAGTCTCTCTCCGCCCTCTGAACGCTTCATTCTCTTTACAAAAAAAAAAATACTGTCATAACCTCCCAACATCGCCAATCAATGTCACAAACAGCTGTTCCTCACTCTTTCATGATTTTTCAGTCCAAAAAAAGCGAACAAAAAAAAAAAAAAAAAAAAAAAAAAAAAAAAGGAAAAGGACAAATAAGTGGACAATGTTCGCGAGGATGTACTCCAGCCTGGGTGATGTTCTGATTCACCACCTTCCTGTCCAAGAGAACAATCTCCACCTGTGCCATGTGCGACACTCCACAAAGTGTCTTTGTCTTGCAGAGATTGGCTCTGTCTCCGATGGTCCTGAGCTAGAACAATATCTACCTGTGCTGCTTGTGACACTCCACAAAGTGTCTTTGTCTTGCAGAGATTGGCTCTGTCTCCGATGGTCCTGAGCTGCACTACCTTTCACATGAACAGACTTCCAGCGATTTCATTGTCAATTTTCATGCTCTCCCTTGCTTCAGAGAGGAACACATCCACTGGTTGTGACAGAAAATGGCGGAGGTGTGGATAACATCGTTTTGACAAACGACAGTGTGCCAACTTATCTGTAAGTGTGCTAACTTAACTGTAAGTGTGCCAACTTATCTTAAGTGTGCTAACTTATCCATCATGAAACCCACAGAATGGCGTCATGACCCCACCCACGCACCCCCTCCCCCCCACCACCACCCCCACCATTTCCCTGTGTATATATATGTGCTGTTTCCACCGACACGATGTCTGTATAAACGGACACACTACTTCCGCGGACACAATGTCTGTCTATATATACACACATGTTCCACTGACACCATGTCTGTATAAACGGACACACTACTTCCACGGACACAATGTCTGTCTATATATACACACACGTTCCACTGACACGATGTCTGTATAAACGGACACACACTACTTCCATGGACACAATGTCTGTCTATGTATACACACATGTTCCACTGACACAGTGTCTGTATAAACGGACACACTACTTCCATGGACACAATGTCTGTCTATATATACACACATGTTCCACTGACACGATGTCTGAATAAATGGACACACTATTCCCATGGACACAATGTCTGTATATATACACACACACTATTTCCACAGACACAGTGTCTGTGTATATACACACTTTTGCCACACATACTGTCTGTGTATATATATGTGTTTGTTTACATGCACACCCTATTTCTACAGACACAATGTCTGTATATATACACACACTATTTCCATACATACTGACACAATGTCTGTGCATATGCACACATTATTTCCACAGACACAATGTCTGTATATATACATGCACACACTATTCCTACAGACACAATATCTGTATATATGCACACCCTATTTCCAGACACAATGTCTGTGTACATACGCACACATTATTTCCACAGACACAATGTCTGTGTATATATACACACTATTCCCCACAGACACAATGTCTGTATATATGCACACCCTATTTCTCAAATTAATTTCTCAAATTGAGATAATAAAGTTGACTTGACTTGACTTGACTTCCATGAACACAATGTCTGTACATATACGCACACACTATTCCCACAGATACAATGTCTGTGTATACACACACACTATTTCCACACATACTAACACAACGTCTGTATATATGCACACCCTATTTCCATGGAGACAATGTCTGTACATATACGCACACACTATTCCCACAAACAATGTCTGTGTATACATACACACTATTTCCACACATACTGACACAATGTCTGTGTATATACACACACATTCTTTCCACAGACACAACGTCCGTTCCTTGGACACGATTTCCATGGACACAAAGTTTGAATGTATATACACACACTGTTTCCATGGACACTATGTCTGTATACATACACACGTCATTTCCACAGACACAATGTCTGTATAATTATCCTACTACACAGATGCGATGTCTGTAATATACACAAATAATCTCCACGAACACAGTGTCTATATATGTACACACATTTCTACATACACGAATTATTCTACTGATAGGCACACTAATTTCCACAGATACAAACAATGTGTATATCTATACAAACATTATCTCCACAGACACAATGTCTGCATACATATACCCATTATTTACACACACACACACACACAGTGTCACTATATACACATATACTATTTCCACAGACACAAGGTACAGATACACAATTTCTACAGACATTGTGTCTCTATATCCATACTACATCCACAGACACTACATCTGTATATATACAGACACTATTTCCATGGATACAATGGCTGTATAAATACACACACTATTTCCACAATGGCTGTATATATACACACTGTTCCATGGGTACAACAGCAGTATATATACACACTGTTTCCATGGGTACAATGTCCATATATATACACACTGCTCCATGGGTACAATGTCTGTACATATACACACTGTTCCATGGGTACAATGGCTGTATATATACACACTGTTCCATGGGTACAACAGCAGTAAATATACACACTGTTCCATGGGTACAATGGCTGTATATATACACACTGTTCCATGGGTACAACAGCAGTATATATACACACTGTTCCATGGGTACAATGTCTGTATATATCAGCAGAGTCTGTTCCTTCCCCATCCACTGTCGGCTTTCTACACAGCTATCAGCACACACGGGGAAACCAGTGGACAACTGCACCCTATGCTGTGTTTTAAAATACTAACGATGTATAAAGCCTGTGAAATCCAAAAGGAACGACTCAATCACTTGTGTATGTACATCAACACGGTCCAAGTGCATAATACATGCTATTTCTGTGCAACATGTATAAATACTCACAAACCACACAAACACCTATATACACACATTAGAAAACGTTAACAACTATGTTTCCACTGATCAAAAAAACAAAAAAAGACCTAACACCAAATGAGGTTCATCAGTCTGATAACACTGAGAATGCACAAACCGAGGATTTAAAAATGCCGGTCAATACCAGATAACATACATTAGGAGAATGCAAAAGTAATTTGTGAAATCATCTTGCAGTTTTTGCAAAAGTAATTTGTGAGAATCATCGCAGTTTCCTGCAAAGTATTCGTGAGAATCATCAGGCAGTTTCCTGCAAAAGTAATTTGTGAGAATCATCAGGCAGTTTCCTGCAAAAAGTAATTTGTGAGAATCATTATTATTAGCCTCCAAAGCAATGAACACCAATCCTGAAGAAAAAAAACAGCATGTTTACAAAAAAAAAAAAAAAAAAAAAACCCAAAAAACAGTGAAACAAGGCCAAAGAAAGACAAGCGCAGAAAGACTTGAAGACCACTGACTGTGAGTCCCAAAGCTACCATGGCTGAATCTGTTCCACTAAAGCCCAAGACAATACCCACTGACAAGGAAAAAAACGGTATAAACAGCAGCAAAAAAACCTGGTCAGCTTGTCTGAACCCCCCATTCCTGTTTCTACCACCTGATTCTACATCCTGGCACTTTTGCGTCAAGCGACTCGCTACGTCTCACGTTCACGCAGAACAACCCAACTTTGCTGCTCTGCGACTTTAGCTGGCTCCTCCTCGCACGTCATACCACGACACCCACCAATTCAGATACCACACCACCGAGCACACACACACCCCAAATTCAGATACCACACCACTGAGCACCACACCCAAACCCAAATTCCCCCACCCCCCCCCCCCCCACCCCCCCCCCCCCCCCCCCCCCCCCCCCCCCCCCCCACCCCCCCCCCCTGTCAATACCCCCCAGTCTTGGGCGCCCCCCCCCCCCCCCCCCCCACCTCAACACACCCCACAGTAACACCCCCCCCCTGGGGACCTTTATAATGCTGGAGCCCCCCCCCCCCCCCCCCCCCCCCCCCCCCCCCCCCCCCCCCCCCCCCCCCCCCCCCCCCCCCCCCCCCCCTGTTTGCACAACCCCCACCCCCGTCACTGAGCCCCCCCCCCCCCCCCCCCCCCCCCCCAAATACCACACCACCACCGAGCACACCCCCCCCCCAAATTCAGATACCACACCACCGAGCACCAATGTCATGAAGCTTTTGAGTCTTGTGACTTTGCTGAACACCTCAGCACACACCCCCCCATTCAGATACCACACCTTGTGACAATGTCATACTGCTTTTGAGCTTGTGAACACAGTCTCGCTCAACACAACCTCACACTCAAAGACTTGTGACCTCTTATACTGCTGGAGCGGAACACAGTCTCGCTATGTCCATTCTCTCAGACACCTCCCATGCACACAGTTTACCAAGACTTTTGTCAACATACATAAGTCACACACCTCTCCATGCACACAGTTACCAAGACTTCTGTCACATGCACATAAGTCACAAGTCATCACACACCTCCCATGCACACAGTTACCAAGACTTCTGTCAACATACATAAGTCACACACCTCCCATGCACACAGTTACCAAGACTTCTGTCAACATAAATAAGTCAAACACACCTCCATGCACACAGTTACCAAGACTTCTGTCAACATACATAAGTCAACACACACCTCCCATGTACACAGGTTACTAGACTTCTGTCAACATACATAAGTACATCCCCAGTTCTCTAACAACTGAAAAAAACAACCCACTGAAAAAATTTCCCTGGCCAAGTCTGTGAGGTGCTGCAGCCTACACAAATGATGGTCAAGGCCTATGTAAATGACAGTCAAGGGCTATGTAAATGACAGTCAAGGCCTATGTAAATGACAGTCAAGGCCTATGCAAATGACAATCAAGACCTATGTAAATAACAGTCAAGGCCTATGTAAAGGGCAGTCAAGGCCTATGCAAATGACAGTCAAGGCCTATGCAAATGACAGTCAAAGCCTATGTAAATGACAGTCAAAACTTGAAAAAGGCTGGCTGTTCAGTTTTGGGCGCTGCATTTGAGCGTCATCTGAAAGTTCAGTTTCCACTTCCAGCTTGATCTCCCCTTTACAGAACGGCAGGAGAAGATAAGTCAGCAATTTCTGGCAGCCCCCCAGGTGACTTTTTTTTGACTCTCTGAGGTGTGAACAGACCTTCCTGAAATCTTCACGGGAAGATTCTGGAACCCTATTAGTAGTAAACCAGCCACAGGAAATCCTACACACCTACACACACACAGACAGACCCACTCATGCACACTACACGCCCCCCCCCCCCCCCCCCCCCCACCCACACACACACACACAGAGTTGGGTTCTGAAGCAGCCCTGAACTCGGGGAAACGTTGGTGATGACACCCCCCCCCCCCCCCCCCCCCCCCCAAAATACACACTGGCAACACCCTGGGTCAACAGTTGGGTTCTGAACTGCCCTGAACTCGGGGAACGTTGGTGATGACACTGAACTTCTCTGCACCAGTAAGGTCACCAAAATACACTACTGGCAAGACTCTGGGTCAACAGCCAATTTTTTTTCCCTGGGTTAAACTGCACATAACACTGTCTGCCTGGGTTAAAACGCACATTAACCAAACATGACCCTGCCTCTAAAACGCACATCAACCAAACACAACCCCTGGGTTAAAACGCACATCAACCAAACACAACACCTGGGTTAAAACATTCATTAACCAAACACAACCCTGGGTTAAAACATTCATCAACCAAACACAACCCTGGATTAAAACATTCATTAACCAAACACAACCCTGGGTTAAAACATTCATTAACCAAACACAACCCCTGGATTAAAACATTCATTTAACCAAACACAACCCTGGGTTAAAACATTCATTAACCCAAACACAACCCCCTGGATTAAAACATTCATTAACCAAACACAACCCTGGATTAAAACATTCATTAACCAAACACAACCCTGGATTAAAACATTCATTAACCAAACACAACCCTGGGGTTAAAACGTTAATGATCATTAACCAAACACAACCCCTGGATTAAAACATTCATTAACCAACACAACTCTTCGGTTAAAAAACGCACATAAACCAAACACAACCCCTGGTTTAAAACACACAGTAACCTAACACACAACCCCTAAATTAAAGCGCACATTAACCAAACACAACCCCTGGATTAAAACACATTCATCAACCAACACAACTGCCAGTTTAAAACGCACATAAACCAAACATAACCCCTGGTTAAAACACACATTAACCAAATACACGCCTTGGTTAAAACACATATTAACCAAATACAACCCCTTGCTTAAAACACACATTAACCAAACACAACCCTCAGATATGTTCTGTCCAAAACCTAATCTTCGCTGTATCATGTTTACAGGTATGTTCTGTCAAAGACCTAATCTTCTCTATGTCATATTTACAGGTATGTTCTGTCCAAGATTATGTCATGTTTACAGGTGTGTTCCATCCAAGACCTAAACTTCACCAGGTCAGTTTACAGGTATGTCCCTCTCCAAGCCCCGAATCATCGTTAAGTCAAGTTTGCAGTTACGTTCAATCCAAGAAGCCATGTTCAGTCATCCCATCATCTGTCTGAGCCATTCACCTGTGGAATCAAACTTCAGCATCGGTCAGCTCAGCAAACATGTCTGATGACATACACCTGTACTCAGTACTCATTGTACGGGATGTAAAAGGTCCTGGCCAGCCTCATCGGTCAGGTCATTGTCTGGGATGTAAAAGGTCCTGGCCAGCCTCATCGGTCAGGTCATTGTACGGGATGTAAAAGGTCCTGGCCAGCCTCATCGGTCAGGTAATGTTGCTTACAGCCCAGCCGACCGCAAAGGACCATATTAGGACTGTCACCGCGCCAAAGTCAACTCACAAGTTGTAAAAAAAAAAAAGGAAAAAAAAAAAACCCATTCACACAAACCCTTTAAATTACACCTTCTGAAGAACACACACCTGAAATTCTGTTTAAAAAAAAAATCTTTCTTTAGTAAATTCTTAGATCAGATGAAAAATGTTCATCTCTTACAGAAATTCAAAGATCACCCTCTGGTGGGGGAGACCTATCTGAACAAGGCTTTCATGGAGTCTGCTGTGAAGTGTCTACGTCTCACATCATGCAAGGCCCAGCACTCTACAAGCAGGTGTCTCACTGCCAGTGGGGCCAGTCTCATCAGCTGGTGAAACCAGACAATGGCCGAGCACAGCTCCTTTCCTGTGACCCACCTGCACAAGAGCGAACACTGCCCCAGCTGTCGAGACAACACACCTGTAAAACACTGCACGCCACCTGCCCTGTTCTGTACAACAGCTAGCCACCGCCTCACCATGACTATGACCCTGGGTTCGTCATGTCACAGCCATCCGCGTTGAAATCCTGGGAAGTAACTCCCAAGCCCCTCTCCTAGTCTCCTCCCTCTCTACTCTACCTCTCTCTTTCCTCAGTCCAGAACGCAGCTGGCAAACTCTTACCGGTCATCATAATATTCGTCTCTTCTGTGCCCAAACCTACACCCTCATTTCACAAAAAAACAATTTCTCTCTCTCTCTCTACTTTTAAGACAAGCTCTAGCACTTCAGATTAAACCAGCCACTGCCTACCATATATCAAAGGATGAACTATCACTGTCTACCACATATCAAAGTACAAACTATATATCATATCACTGTCTACCACATATCAAAGTACAAACTATATATCATAGTACAAACTATCACTGTCTACCATATATCGATGTACAAAACTATATATCAGAGTACAAACTATCACTGTCTACCTTATCAAAGTACAAACTCTCTCTCTCTCTACTCTTTACACAAACTCTAAGACTCCAGTTCAAACCAACCACCATCTACCCTAGTTCACAGAACAAACTATCACTGTCTACCATATGTCAAAAAACAATCACCATCTACCATATGTCAAAGAACAAAACTATCACCGTCTACCATATGTCAAAGAACAAACTATCACCGTCTACCATATGTCAAAGAACAAACTATCACCATCTACCATATGTCAAAGAACAAACTATCACTGTCTACGATATGTCAAAGAACAAACTATCACTGTCTACCATATGTCAAAGAACAAACTATCACTGTCTACCAAATGTCAAAGAACAAACTATCACCATCTACCATATGTCAAAGAACAAACTATCACTGTCTACCATATGTCAAAGAACAAACTATCATCGTCTACCAAATGTCAAAGAACAAACTATCACCGTCTACCATATGTCAAAGAACAAACTATCACCGTCTACCAAATGTCAATGAACAAACTCTCTCTCTGCTTCTCAGACAAGTTGTAGGACTCCACTTTAAGCTGACCACCATCTACCATAGTTCACAGAACAAACTATCACCATCTACCATATATCAAAGTACAAACCATCACCATCTACTTCATATCCATGTACTGACCCTCTCGCTTTCTGATCCTCAGACAAACTCTACAACTCCAGTTCAAACCAGCCACAAGATACCATATTTCAGAGAACAGACCCTCTCTCTTTCTACTCCTCAGACAAGCTCTACGACTCCAGTCTACATCAGCCCCCCTTTACCACTGTTCTCAGTATGATTTCTCTCCAACCTACTCCATACACATGCTCAACAATGCGTTCAAATCAGCCTGTCTTATAGCTGTCAAACAGCACAGCAGCCCTTTCCTGTTCCAACCTAAATCATCTCAAACCCCATCTCCACAATCCAAGTCAAAGCAGCAACTACCTGTCTTGCGACCTGTGTGTGAGCGTACATGTGTGTGGAGGGTATGTGTGGTATGTGTGCGAGTGTGTGTGTGTGCAGCTGTGTGAATGTGTGTGTGTGTGTGTGTGTGTGTGTGTGTGTGTGTATGCGCATGTATGCAAGCTTATGTACTTGTTTACATGCATGTGAGTGTATGTCATCAGCAGCACCAGCAAAACATGTTCGTCAACAAGTTGAGATTGTGATGTCCTCCGTTGTGACGGAGTAGGCTGTTCACTCCACAAAGAATTGCAACAGACTTTGACAGCGGACACTCTCAGTGAAGTGCAAACACACAGGAAAAAAAAAACGAAAACAAAAAAGGAAACAAGACTGTACACCCAACTGACTGTCACTCTATGGCAGCACAACACTGTCTCTCTCTTTACACACCCCACCACCCCTCAAAGCTCCCCCCCCCCCCCCCCCCCCACCCCCACCCCGGACCCTAACCACCTCAGCATACAGCTGAAAGCATCAAGTCCATGTGATCCTCTTGAACGAAGACATCATCCCAAACACGCTGCACAAAATCTGTTCATCTGCCTACTTCCATTCCATCCGCAATGTCATCTCCTGTACTCTCCACCGCTCTATGACAGTGCCAAAATAACACCTGTACTCACCACCACCGCTCTATGAAGGTGCCAAAATAACACCTGTACTCTCCACCGTTCTATGACGGTGCCAAAATAACACTTATACTCTCCACCTCTCTAGGACAGTGCCAAAAAGAACACCTGTACTCTCCACCTCTCTATGACAGAGCCAACAATAACACCTGTACTCGCCACCGCTCTACTACAACGGTGCCAAAAAATAACACCTGAACTCTCCACTGCTCTACGACGGTGCCAAAAATAACACCAAGCATTGCGTTTCCATCATTTCAAAACAGCAGCAAATTCCAAGAGGGAAAGCGCTAAGTGACCTTCTCAATGTTTCCCGTACAGACAGCACAACGTTTTAATATTGCACAGCAGCTGCAACTGAACACATTATCTTCCTTCCATCCTCCACGCCAGTGGCAGTGTCACTGCAACAAGTTCAGCACCTGTCAGGCCAGGTATTGCACAGCGGCTACAACTGAACACATTATCTCCCTTCCATCCCCCACGCCAGTGGCAGTGTCACTGCTATCAATACAGCACCTGTCAAGCCAGGTATTGCACAGCAGCTACAACTGAACACATTATCTCCCTTCCATCCCCCACGCCAGTGACAGCGTCACTGCAACAAGTTCAGCACCTGTCAGGCCAGGTATTGCACAGCGGCTACAACTGAACACATTAT
This sequence comes from Conus betulinus, assembly GCA_016801955.1. Lineage (NCBI taxonomy): Eukaryota > Metazoa > Mollusca > Gastropoda > Neogastropoda > Conidae > Conus > Conus betulinus. The sequence continues at coordinate 109,936 of JADBJO010005247.1, forward strand.
CTTCCTTCCATCCCCCCACGCCAGTGGCAGTGTCACGGCAATCAATACAGCCAGGCCAGGTATTGCACAAGACCGGTGGATGTCTTCCACTCACTGGTCAAAAACCTGTCAACACCCAACACACCTGTCTGACCCCCCCACCCACCCCCAAGCCTTTTACACAAAAGACAGCCATAAAGATAAAAGATAACAAAAATGATATCCGGACCTGCCTACCCCCCCCCCCCCCCCCCCACCCCCCCCCCCCCCCCCAAAATTGCTCCTTAGTAGGTTTCAATCGTTTGCAGCTTTCCAATCTTTATCAGTAATTCTGAGTTTCAAGCCAGGCGACTTTCTTTGTAAACTTTGTTCACACAACACACACACACACACACACACACACACACACACACACACACACACACACCTCTCTACAACACAGGAAACGTTTCCTGCATTTTCTACCAACACTCTCTTCACAGCTTCTCCAATCAACAACCATCGTTGACATCTTCATTACTTTCTTCATGGATGCCGTTTCTTTCTTTCGTTCAGACGCCATGTTTGCATGGCTGAAAATCTCCCGATGTTCCCGGGCAAGAAGCGAGGCAGAGAGCGCAGCGCCACCTAGTGAATCCAGAACCCTAAAACAGTCAGGGCAGTGCCACCTAGTGAATCCAGAGCCCTAAAAACAGCCAGGGCAGTGCCACCTAGTGAATAGTGAATCCAGAGCCCCAAAACAGTCAGGGCAGTGCCACCTAGTGAATCCAGAGCCCTAAAACAGCCAGGGCAGCGCCACCTAGTCAATCTAGAGCCCTAAAACAGCCAGGGCAGTGCCACCTAGTCAACAAAGAGCCCTAAAACAGCCAGGGCAGTGCCACCTAGTCAATCCAGAACCCTAAAACAGTCAGGGCAGTGCCACCTAGTGAATCCAGAGCCCTAAAACAGTCAGGGCAGTGCCACCTAGTCAATCCAGAGCCCTAAAACAGCCAGGGCAGTGCCACCTAGTCAACAAAGAGCCCTAAAACAGCCAGGGCAGTGCCACCCAGTCAGCTACAGAGCCCTAAAACAGTCAGGGCAGTGCCACCTAGTCAACAAAGAGCCCTAAAACAGTCAGGGCAGCGCCACCTAGTCACTACAAAGCGCTAAAAGAATCAGGGTAGAGCAGGGCTGCTAACACACAGATCCTTGTTCCCATGCCTGGAACCTTGCAGGTTTCTACAGGTGACCCTCGCTCTGCATGTTATGTACATCACAGGATCCAACTTTCCCCAGGTGTAGTGGAATAGGTGCCAGGATCCAGGGGCCACCGAAGCCCCAGTGGTGTACTGGGGCAATGATTCAGGGGACTGGGGCAGGGGGAAGGTGGGGGGAGGGTGGGGGAGGGGGTTGGGATTTAACACCCCCTCCCCCCCTCCCCCCCCACCAGAAGCTGAGGAAAGCATTGGAAACACTCTTGAAGCCTCTGAGACGCCATCAGAGTTTCAAACAGGCTCTCCTGAGCGGTTCTAGGAATCCGGCAGGAAAGTTTATTGTCTTCGCGAAATATGTTGGACACTGTGACTAATGATTGAAAAGCTGCTGAAATCAAATGATGGCCACGAAGCCTTGAACGTTTAGACTACCTTCACTTCTCTTTCCTCGAATCTTCAGTCTCCAACTCATGAGGTATCATACACACACCCACATAAAAAAAAAAACAACAACAAATGAGAGAAAATAAACAACAAGGAAAGCTTAAATCATACAAGAACAATAGCATCACACACACACACACACACACACACACACACACACACACACACACAGTACTGAACATTTTCTGGGCATTTACAGAAACAACTGAATGCATTTTTCTCCTTCCCTTACCCACCCTTCCCTCCATGAAATAAGGAATTCCTTACTTGGTGATTTCCAGATGACTGATTTCCATCCCCATAGAGAAGCCTTTTACCCAAGAAATCATCATCATAGCAACAACGGAAAACTCCTACGGGAGGACAGGTCTTTGATAATGCTCAACCGCTTCAGCACCCTCGATTCTTGTATTGCACAAACACATTCTTTAAGGCCTAACACACATGCACACACACTGCTCTAAATATTGCACAAACATTAGTCAGTCCTCCATCATTTAAACACTCCCATTAACAACCTTACACTTGCACTGCTCCAAATATTGCACATAAGAAAATTTTTCTCTCCAAAATTGCTGTTAAGTCTCTCTCTCTCTCTCTCTCTCTCTCTCTCTCTCTCACTCACTCACTCACACACACACACACACGACTACATATTATGGTGTAACAGAGATGCCCACAAACCACTATTACATCATAAAATTGGGTTGTTATCCAATCTGTCTCCCACAATTTCAGTCAAGTTCAATTACACACACACACACACACACACACATACACACACACACACACACACACAATCTCAATACGGCAGCACAACACTGTGAGACTGTTCCGTGTCGTTGAAACACCAAAGTTAAGGACTGGACACACCCATCGTGGACATATTGCACCACTGAACGTCACATGTTTCCACTGAACACTTCAACTACAGTGACGACGACGCTGAGATCTGCCACGTACACCCACTTCTCTCCCTCATTCCCCCTCCTCTCCTACATCTCCCTCTCTCTTCCCACCTTCCATCTGCATCTCTCCTTCACCCCACGCCCCAACCCCTTCCCCCTTCGCTCAGAACCTCGCCTCTCCCTATCCCTGTCCATCCCCCCCCACCCATCCCCCCCTCCTCCCACCCTCATCCCCCCCCCCCCAACCCCATCCCCTGGGGTCCATGGAGATCTAGATGACACTGGCAGGCAGCTTGCCGTACACGTCATTCTTGCTGTGACGCTGATGACCTCGCTGCTGGGGCGCCGTGCCAAGATCGGGGCAGCCTCCGGAGGTCAAGAGTTCAGAGCACTCCATGGAGCCAGAGGTCTTGGCGTACCACAGCGCGTTCCGACCCTCATGGTCCACCACCTTGACGTTGGCGGAGTACTGGAAACAAGACAGATACAGGAAGGGTGTAACAGCTGGCTGGTTCGGCCAATCATCTGTGGGAAAAGGAGAACATGTCTGTGAGCTGCTGCAGGTGCCCTTCGGCTGTCCTGCTGACGACTTCACCTTGCAGCGTGTTCGGTCACCTGACATTCACCTTTTCACAGTCACATTAATCTTTGAACATTGTTTTAAATAGTGCATCTACCAATCATGACCAAACGGATCACAAGACAAAACACGACGCATTCCCACCACTTAGGTCTTCTTCAGGCATGACAAACAACACTCAGGACGACGACAATGCAGAAAGCGCAATCACTTACCTCATCAAATCCGGCACACGATGGGCATTGGAATAATGATTTCTGAGAATTTGATGACCTAAGTGATTACTCATTCTTCGTTTTTGATTTTCTTCATTTTTTTTTTGTTGTTCATCGCATTTATCATACTTTCATGAAATATGCGTACAAAAAGCAGCTAAATCCTATCGCCACCACGTTTAAGAAGGGGTTAGCGTGTGACCAAGCATCCAACTGGAGCTATGTAGAGAGAGAGAGAGAGAGGGGGGGGGGGGAGAGAGAGAGAGAGAGAGAGAGAGACAGAGACAGAGACAGAGAGAGAGAGAGAGAAAGAGTGCGAGAGAGACAGAGAGAGGGAGAGATGGACAGCAGTGGTCAGCACTGCACACCCTTCACTCACCCACAACAGCAGCTGAACGTAGACGACGTTGCCCAGTGCTGCAGCGATATGCAGAGCTGTACGCCCGTCATCCTTGCTGTAGGGGGCGTTGATGTCCTCGGCCGTGGCCTGACTCAGGATGACGATGATGTTGCGGATGTCTTCACGCACCAAGGCATCGATCAGTTGCTGTGGCAACAGAGCACACCAACCACCATGACATAATTCATTCAGAGAGAAAAAAAAAAAAGTACAAAAAATTAATTAAATTAAATAGATAAACAAATTAATCAATACATAAAAACAAACAAAAAGCACTGTTCACTTAAAAATGAATTACTGAATAATTTCCAACATGAAATCTGCTAAGTAGTATTTTCCTTCTTTTTTTTTTTTTTAACATCACAGTGGGAGTATTGTTGTGTGCATCACTCTGTCTCCTGTCTGGTCTCAACACTGCACAACTAATCCACTGGCTTCCCCACACCACAGACCTGCCAGCTGCCGTAGTAAACTAGACCCTGGGCTGTTGCACCAAACTGACCTACCTACTAACCCACCCTGACAAACCAAAAGCCTGTGTACCCTCCCACGAAACCTAGAGCCCTAGCACCCACACGGGTAAACTAACCCTTTGGCTGACCTAACAATCACACGAGTACACTAACCCTCTGACTGACCTAACAATCACACCAGTACATTAACCTCTGACTGACCTAACAATCACACCAGTACACTAACCCTCTGACTGATCTAACAATCACACCAGTACATTAACCCTCTGACTGACCTAACAATCACACCAGTACACTAACCCTCTGACTGACCTAACAATCACACCAGTACACTAACCCTCTGACTGACTAACAATCACACCAGTACACTAACCCTCTGACTGACCTAACAATCACACCAGTACACTAACCCTCTGACTGACCTAACAATCACACCAGTACACTGACCTCTGACTGACTTCACAATCACACCAGTACACTGACCTCTGACTGACCTAACAATCACACCAGTACACTGACCTCTGACTGACCTAACAATCACACCAGTACTCTGACTGACCTAACAAATCACACCAGTACACTAACCTCTGACTGACCTAACAATCACACCAGTACACTAACCTCTGACTGACCTAACAATCACACCAGTACACTAACCCTCTGACTGACCTAACAATCACACACCAGTACACTAACCCGACTGACCTAACAATCACACCAGTACACTAACCCTCTGACTGACCTAACAATCACACCAGTACACTAACCTGACTGACCTAACGATCACACCAGTACACTAACCCTCTGACTGACCTAACAATCACACCAGTACACTAACCCCTCTGACTGACCTAACAATCACACCAGTACACTAACCCTCTGATGACCTAACAATCACACCAGTACACTAACCTGACTGACCTAACAATCACACCAGTACACTAACCCTCTGACTGACCTAACAATCACACCAGTACACTAACCCTCTGACTGACCTAACAATCACACCAGTACACTAACCCTCTGACTGACCTAACAATCACACCAGTACACTAACCTGACTGACCTAACAATCACACCAGTACACTAACCCTCTGACTGACCTAACAATCACCAGTACACTAACCCTCTGACTGACCTAACAATCACACCAGTACACTAACCCTCTGACTGACCTAACAATCACACCAGTACACTAACCTCTGACTGACCTAACAATCACACCAGTACACTAACCTCTGACCTAACAATCAATCACACCAGTACATTAACCCTCTGACTGACCTAACAATCACACCAGTACATTAACCCTCTGACTGATCTAACAATCACACCAGTACACTAACCCTCTGACTGACCTAACAATCACACCAGTACACTAACCTCTGACTGACCTAACAATCACACACAGTACATTAACCCTCTGACTGACTGACCTAACAATCACACCAGTACACTGACCGTCTGACTGACCTAACAATCACACCAGTACACTGACCCTCTGACTGACCTAACAATCACACCAGTACACTAACCCTCTGACTGACCTAACAATCACACCAGTACACTGACCGTCTGACTGACCTAACAATCACACCAGTACACTAACCCTCTGACTGACCTAACAATCACACCAGTACACTAACCCTCTGACTGACCTAACAATCACACCAGTACACTAACCCTCTGACTGTCCTAACAATCACACCAGTACACTAACCCTCTGACTGACCTAACAATCACACCAGTACACTAACCTCTGACTGACCTAACAATCACACCAGTACACTAACCTCTGACTGACCTAACAATCACACCAGTACACTGACCTCTGACTGACCTAACAATCACACCAGTACTCTGACTGACCTAACAATCACACAGTACATTAACCCTCTGACTGACCTAACAATCACACCAGTACTCTGACTGACCTAACAATCACACCAGTACACTAACCTCTGACTGACCTAACAATCACACCAGTACACTAACCCTCTGACTGACCTAACAATCACACCAGTACACTAACCCTCTGACTGACCTAACAATCACACCAGTACATTAACCCTCTGACTGACCTAACAATCACACCAGTACATTAACCCTCTGACTGACCCCACAAAGGCACAGAATTGTTCACTGGATGGCAACTACCCATCACCCAGCTGACAATGAAAAAAAAATCCTCATGTGGTTATCAGGATAAAAACAATCCCTCATGTGTTATCAAGATAAAAACAAATCCCTCATGTGGTTATCAGGATAAGAACAATCCCTCATGTAGTAAACAGGAGAAAAACAATCCCTCATGCAGTAAACAGAGAGAAAAACAATCCCTCATATCCCTCATGTAGCAAACAGGAGAAGAACAATCCCTCATGTGGCTATCTGAATAAAAGCAATCCCTTAAGTGGGTAAAAGGATGAACACAACCCTTCACCTGGTTGACATGATAGAAGCAACCCATGCAGCAGACAGGAGAAAAATCAACTCATTTGCTTATTAAGCTCACCTACACAGGTTTGATGGAAATGATAACTCACCTGGTTTATCCTCTCCTCACTGGGGAGATAAAAGCAACTCACCTGGTTTATCCTCTCCTAGTTGGGGGAGACAAAAACAACAACTCACCTGGTTTATCCTCTCCTAGCTGGGGAGACAAAAACAACAACTCACCTGGTTTATCCTCTGCTAGTTGGGGAGATAAAAGCAACTCACCTGGTTTATCCTCTCCTAGTTCGGGAGATAAAAATGAGTCACCTGGTTTACCCTCTCCTAGTTGGGGAGATAAAAACAACAACTCACCTGGTTTACTCCCTCCCAGTTGGGGAGATAAAAAACAACTCATCTGGTTTACCTTCTCCCAGTTGGGGAGATAAAAACAACAATTCACCTGCTTTGTCCTCTCCTAGTTGGGGAGACAAAATGAACTCACCTGGTTTGGGGGGATGTCAATGTAGGGCAGAGGTGGCAAGAATTCCTGTTCTCATACTTGGCCTTGATCCACACTTCCTTCTCCTCCCTGAAAACACATGGGCTTCATACATCAGGCACATCAAATCCGCATACATCAGGCACATCAAATCCACATACATCAGGCCATCGAATCCACATACATCAGGCACATCATCAAATCCACATACATCAGGCACGTTTAATCCACATACATCAGGCACATCAAATCCACATACATCAGACATGTTTAATCCATATACATCAGGCACATCAAATCCACATACATCAGGCAGGTATGGTAAGGTAATGTTGCTTATAGCCCAGCTGACCGCAAAGGGCCATATAGGGCTGTCACCACATTAAAATCAACTCACAAGTCATCTCAGAAAATAAAAGCAAAAGCAAAAAAAAATAAACCCACGTTCACACGTCTTTAAAATACATCTTCTAAAAATGCACCAGAAACTTCGTTAAAAATCTTTCTTCCGTAAAATCTTAGATCAGATGAAAAATGTTGATATCTTTCAGAAACTCAAAGATCACGTCAGGTGGGACATCTCTGAACAGGATTTTCATGGAGTCTGCTGTAAAGTGTTTATGTCTCACATCGTGCAAGTCCCAACAATCTAAACGAATATGTTTCACCGTGAATGGAACATAAAATGGAATACACCACGGAGCTTCTTCACCTTTTAAAGGATAAGAATGGGTATAAAACAAGTGGCCTGTGGGCAAGTGGCACAGGACTGTTTCTTCTTTATGGCCCCCTCTTGAACATGGTAAAAACTCGTTGAGGTTTGGACGGATTTTATACACTTTGTTACCTGTCTGCAAGGTCCGTTCCTCTTGCCAGAGGTCTTTGACATAGGCCTGTGTTATGGGTGCCAGATCAATGTTAGGAACAGTAAAGCTGATCATTTTTTGCCTTGTGGCATTCTTGGCAAGCTGGTCAACCATCTCATTGCCTCGAATGCCCACATGGCTGGGAACCCAAGCAAACACTACGTTGTGTCCGTTTGATTTTTGGGAGGTGTACAGTTAAAAAACTTTCAGCAGCTGAGGGTGCTTGAGATTATGGCCAGCAATGGCCTCCAAGCAGAAGGGGAGTCTGACAAAATAAGGAAACCTTTCTGTTTCGATTTGGAGATCATCTGAAGTGCCAGGACTTTGTGCCCCTTCACCTGTCTTCGATATTTCAGGTGCTGAAAAGTAGTCGCCTTTTGGTTAGTTAAAGTGCATCCAGACAACGCAATGGTTTCACACCACAAGTACAATTTCCACTAAAGGATTTCATCACTAGATTTTTGGGCTGATGCCTTCTTTTTTTTCTTTCAGTTCCCCGTATTCATTGTATTCCTGCCACATATGTGTACAAAATATGACAAAATCATTCGGGTAGACATGCTGCACATGACATATACACTGACACAGACACTCTGTAACTTGTCTGCTGTACATGACGTTATGTACTGGCAGAGACACTCTGTAACTTGTCTGCTGTACATGACATATGTACTGAGACAGACAAAGGGTTAAAGACTTCGTGGATCAGAATGAAAGAGCTATCAGCCATAATGGCAAAGTAACTGGCACTGCAGACTCCCGGCTGGGAGATCATGGGTTCGATTCCCATCAGATCCATCTTTGTGATCCGAAGGACTCCCACCCAGAGCTGGGTTTGCTATGGATGGATTCAGCTGGGAAGACTGGGACCACACAGTCAAGATTTATCTACTTAAGGGATCTGCTTCTGAGAGTGTTGCCCAAATGACCAACACTGCAGGCATCTGTATCTCTGGGGCCTGGTTGACGCTGGGAAATATTATGAAAGTAAGCGTCAAGTACAGCCCTGTCATGCAGTCTCAGATATCCACAGCATCATCTTCATCCTCATCCATTGGCATGGAAAGAAAAAAAAAAGACTCAAATTCTGTGGCCCCTAATGCCCTACTCTCATCATAACTTTAGTTTCCACTGTCTCTCCACATCAGTGGCTTGGGTTCGATTCTGTGCGGGCCATCAGTATCAACAAAATACACTGCGACTATCGCTGGACAGATGTGATGGTGCTCTCTGGAGGGAAAGCTGGTCAATGTCAGCTCTGCAACAAAGCATCACTGTTATCAATAGGGGGCTCAGTAGCTGGTGTCCTGCATATGCTGGATCAGAACTGGCACCACTGAACACCGCCGAAGTGACTTAGTGGCAGTGCAGTGTCTCGTCCGGTGGGTTGCCTCCTGACGATGTGACACCGACTGCTCTCTGTGAATTGGCAGTGCGGAGTTATGGCTGTGGCTGAGGAGTCTGAATGAGCGGCAAGGGTGCAATGTCACTGAGGTGGCACAGAAGATGGGACAGCGAAAAAAAAAAAAAAAGAATGAATGAATGAAAAACTCCATGGGCTACAAAGGCAGAAAAATCATGACAGGGTGATTGGGCTGACAAAGATGGTGAACAAAGAAAGCTGAACAGTGGTTTTTTTTTGTTTTTTTTGCGAGAAAACAATGAACAGTACAGAAAAAAAAGAAACACAAATTAAACAGCAGAGTCAGACAGTGGCAGAAAAGAAACACAAATTAAACAGCAGTCAGACAGGGGCAGAAAAGAAACACAAATTAAACAGCAGTCAGACAGGGGGCAGAAAAGAAACACAAACTAAACAGCAGTCAGACAGGGGCAGAAAAGAAACACAAATCAAACAGCAGTCAGACAGGGGCAGAAAAAGAAACACAAATCAAACAGCAGTCAGACAGGGGCAGCAGTAAAACACAAACTAAACAGCAGTCAGACAGGGGCAGAAAAGAAACACAAACTAAACAGCAGTCAGACAATGACAGATGACAGGGGAAACACAAACTAAACAGCAGTCAGACAATGACAGGGGCAGAAGGGAAAACACAAACTAAACAGCAGTCAGACAATGACAGGGGCAGAAGGAAACACAAATAAACAACAGTCAGACAATGACAGGGGCAGAAGGGAAACACAAACTAAACAGCAGTCAGACAATGACAGGGGCAGAAAAGAAACACAAACTAAACAGCAGTCAGACAATGACAGGGGCAGAAAAGAAACACAAACAGCACAGCAGACAGTGACAGGGGCAGAAAAGAAACACAAACTAAGCAGCAGTCAGACAGGAGCAGAAAAGAAACACAAACTAAACAGCAGTCAGGACAGGGGCAGAAGAAAAACACAAACAGCAACAGCAGTGACAGGGGCAGGGGAAACACAAAAAAAGAAACACAAACTAAACAGCAGTCAGTCAGACAGGGGCAGAAAGAAAAGAAACACTAAACAGCAACAGCAGTCAGACAGGGGCAGAAAAGAAACACAAACTAAAAACAGCAGTCAGACAGGGGCAGAAAAGAAACAACAAACTAAACAGCAGTCAGACAGGGGCAGGGGCAAAAGGAAACACAAACTAAACAGCAGTCAGACAGGGGCAGAAAAGAAACACAAAAAAAAACAGCAGTCAGACAGGGGCAGAAAGAAACACAAACTAAAAAGCAGTCAGACAGGGACAGGGGCAAAAAGAAACACAAACTAAACAGCAGACACAGAAAAGAAACACAAACTAAACAGCAGTCAGACAAACAGGGGCAGAAGGGAAACACAAACAGCAGCAGTCAGACAATGACAGGGGCAGAAGGGAAACACAAACTAACAGCAGTCAGACAGACAGGGGCAGAACACAAACTAAACAGCAGTCAGACAATGACAGGGGCAGAAAAGAAACACAAACTAAACAGCAGTCAGACAGGGACAGGGGCAGAAGGGAAACACAAACTAAACAGCAGTCAGACAGGGGCAGAAAAGAAACACAAAAACTAAACAGCAGTCAGACAACAGCAGGGCAGACAAGCAAAACAAACAAAAAGCAGTCAGTCAGAGACAAAGAACAGGGGCAGTCAGAAGGACAGGGGCAGAAGGGAAACAAAAACTAAACAGCAGTCAGACAATGACAGGGGCAGAACAAAAACAAACAACAACAAACAGCAGTCAGACAGGGGGGCAGAAAAAGAAACACAAACTAAACAGCAGTCAGACAGGGGCAGAAGTCAGACAATGAGGGGCAGAAAGACAGAAAACACACAAAAAAAGCAGCAGTCAGACAGGGGCAGAAAAGAAACAAACTAAACAGCAGTCAACATGACACAGTCAAACACAAACAACAGCAGTCAGACAATGACAAACACAGGGAAACACAAAAAAGCAGTCAGACAATGACAGGGGCAGAAGGGAAACACAAACTAAACAGCAGTCAGACAATGACAGGGGCAGAAGGGAAACACAAACAAACAGTCAGCAATGACAGGGGCAGAAGGGACAAAACAAACAGACAGACAGGCAGAAGGGAAACACAAACTAAACAGCAGTCAGACAATGACAGGGGCAGAAAAGAAACACAAACTAAACAGTCAGTCAGACAGGGGCAGAAAAGAAACAGGGGCAGGGGAACAAACACAAACAGTCAGTCAGACAGGGCAGAAAAGAAACAGCAGACAAAAAAAAGAAACACAAACAGCAGTCAGACAGGGGCAGGGGCAGAAGGGAAACACAAACTAAACAGCAGTCAGACAGGGGCAGAAGGGAAACACAAACTAAACAGTCAGTCAGGGGACAGGGGCAGAAGGGAAACACAAACTAAACAGCAGTCAGACAGGGGCAGAAGGGAAACACAAACAAACTAAACAGCAGTCACAGAACAGAAACAGTCAACAGACAGGGGCAAAGGGAAACACAAACTAAACAGCAGTCAGACAGGGGCAGGGGCAGAAGGGAAACACAAACAACAGTCAGACAGGGACAGGGGCAGAAGGAAAAACAAACTAAAAACAGCAGTCAGACAGGGGCAGGGGCAGAAGGGAAACACAAACAGCAGTCAGACATGACAGGGGCAGAAGGGAAAACAACACTAAACAGCAGTCAGACACATGACAGGGGCAGAAGGGAAACACAAACAGCAGTCAGACAGACAGGGGCAGAAGGGACACAAACAAACAGCAGTCAGACAGGGGCAGGGCAGAAGGGAAAACAAACACACAGCAGTCAGACAGGGGCAGAAGGGAAACAACTAAAAGCAGTCAGACAGACAGGGCAGAAGGGAAACACAAACAGCAACAGCAGGACAGGGGCAGAAGGGAAACACAAACAACAGCAGACAGGGGCAGAAAGGAAAACAAACAAAACAGCAGTCAGACAGGGGGCAAGGGAAACACAAACTAAACAGCAGTCAGACAGGGGCAGGGGCAGAAGGGAAACACAAACAGCAGTCAGACAGTGACAGGGGGCAGAAGGGAAACACAAACACAGCAGTCAGACAGTGACAGGGGCAGAAGGGAAACACAAACAGCAGTCAGAAACAGCAGGGGCAGGGCAGAAGGGAAACACAAACACAACACAAAACAGACAGGGGCAGAAAAGGGAAACACAAAACAGCAGACAGGGGACAGGGGCAGAAGGGAAACACAAAAACAGCAGTCAGACAGTGACAGGGGCAGGGGCACAGCAGAAAGACAGGGCAACAAACACACAAACAGCAGTCAGACAGTGACAGGGGCAGAAGGGAAACACAAACTAAACAGCAGTCAGACAGGGGCAGAAGGGAAACACAAACAGCAGTCAGACAGTGACAGGGGCAGAAGGGAAACACAAACAACACAGACAGTGACAGGGGCAGAAGGGGACAGGGGCAGGGGCAGAAGGAAACACAAACAAACAGCAGTCAGACAGTGACAGGGGCAGAAGGAAAAAACAAACAGCAGTCAGACAGGGGCAGAAGGGAAACACAAAACAGCAGCAGACAGGGGCAGAAGGGAAACACAAACAGCAGTCAGACAATGACAGGGGCAGAAGGGAAACACAAACAGCAGACAGGGGCAGAAGGGAAACACAAACAGCAGACAGGGGCAGGGGCAGAAGGGAAAAACACAAACAGCAGTCAGACAATGACAGGACAATGCAGGGGCAGAAACAGAAACACAAACACAAACAGCAGTCAACACAGTGACAGGGGCAGAAGGGAAACACAAACAGCAGTCAGACAATGACAGGGGCAGAAGACATTGCCGGCACAGACAGCGGGGATACAATGAAACTTATAAGAGACCAAACCATCCCCCCTCCCATCTCCCCCTGTGCCCTGCCCCCCCCTCCCCCCCTCCCCCGCTCCACCATGGGCGCCAGCCAGCCAGCCAGCCAGCCAGACAGACAGAGACCTGTTGGAGGAGGACGTTGGTTTGGATCGCCCCTGGTATTGGCTTCCCACACGCTGTTGGCCAGGTAGTTACCGATGGACGTCATCACCTTGGTCACCTCCGGCCTGTAACATGAATGTCTTATGTCTCACTTGTCACCATCCGGTCATCAATCCATCACCTCTGACCTTTGATTGGTCAGCAATCCATTACCCCTGACCTTTGAGACCACCATCCTTTATATCCCACCCGTCAACATGCCATCCTCTCTTACCTTTGACATGAACATCGTTCACATATGTCATCAAGCTATCACCTCTGATCTGACCTTTGACATAAACCCAAATCCAGTAAACCCGATAGGCATCTTTGCTTACATCTCATAAACCCACATAGGTCATGCTGATTTATCCATAAAACCTTCAGCCCACTGACCATAACCCACACAGGTCATGCCGATTTATCTATAAAACCTTCAGCCCACTGACCAACTGGACTGCAATATTTTTGGTTGCTTAAAAATATTCTGGGCAATTAACTGACGGCCGACCCCTCAATACATTCCTGCTTTGACATCCAAGACACACCGGAAAAAGTTGCCAGACGGCCAACCCCTCAATACATTCCTGCTTTGACATCCAAAACACGCCTGAAAAAGTTGCCAGTGCTGTGCTGAATTCCAAGACACATCACCTAAGAAGTGGGCCAGTCTCAAGGGTCCTCATTTTCAGATGACAGCAAACTAGATATGTATCCACCCTATACATTGCTCCCATTTCTGTAAATCAGCACAGCAAGTATCTACCCAACAAATCGCCCCCATTACTAAGAATTGTCAAACAACATGGGGGCATAAGCGCCCACATCTAAACATCACATTTTCACACGTAGATGTCGTAAAAAATGTAATGTTACATATGTACTGCTGTGTGACCACACAATATCACAGTCACAGGTAAATATTGCCAAAGAGGTTATGGCACTTAATGAGTATGACCACACTATATCACACCTTGACAAGTAGATACCTGATGTCAGTGATGTTATGCAACATAACACAGGACGACCACAAACTATCACACACCTTCACAGGGATAAATCCCATGGCACTGATGCCTGTAACCCCACAAAGTGACAACCTCCCCCTGTCTCACCCACACCCCAGTGGTCTCCATTGACTTACGGCCAGTCGTCCAGGTCCAGCGACCTGACCCGGGAGATGTGGGTGCCGATGTTGCGGTGGACTCCGCTGCACTCGATGCACATTACCACTCCCAGGTTGATGCTGGCCCAGCTGGGACCTGTCACACACAGTCACACTGTACCTGTAGAGACCTGTCACTGCTACCTGTCACTGCTGGGACCTGTCACACACAGTCACACTGTACCTGTAGAGACCTGTCACTGCTACCTGTCACTGCTGGGACCTGTCACACACAGTCACACTGTACCTGTACAGACCTGTCACTGCTACCTGTCACTGCTGGGACCTGTCACACACAGTCACATTATACCTGTGGGAGACCTGTCACTGCTACTTGTCACTGCTGGGACCTGTCACACACAGTCACACTGTACCTGTAGAGACCTGTCACTGCTGGGACCTGTCTCACAGTCACATTTTTACCAGTCACTGCTACCTGTCACTGCTGGGACCTGTCACACAGTCACATTTTACCTGTGTCATTGACACTGATACCTGTTACTGCTGGGGACCTGTCTCACAGTCACATTTTACCTGTCACTGCTAGCTGTCACTGCTGGGAACTGTCACACACATCACATTGTACACGTCACTGGTACCTGTCACTGTCACTGTCACTGTCACTGCTGGACCTGTCACACACAGTCACATTTTACCTATCACTGCTTGGACCTGTCACTGCCACCTGTCACTGCTGGGACCAACAACTCACAGTAGTACTGAGACCTGCAAGTAAAGAGACCTCTTGGTGCTACTGGTACACAAGACACACAATTCTATCAGACACAGTCATTTCCCAGCTGTAAGTCACCACAGGTACGTACATTACATCCACCTTGGGGGGGGGGTGGGGGGGGGGGGGGGGGGGAGGTTGTTGTTGTTTTTATTTTAGAAACTAACAAACACATCAGCTGCAGCTGACTGCCATGAGAAAACAGCAGCCAGTAGCAAACAGACAGAAAGCGGAGCGACACGCTTAAAGCATCGCCTGTGTATTCTGAGGAATGAACAGGCACAAGTTGTGTATTGGACACTGGTGTTTTTAGTCTACCTCTACCTTCAGCTGGAACCACTGATGGTTCAGCAATGTTTTGTGTGTGTGTGTGTGTGTGTGTGTGTGTGTGTGTGTGTGTGTGTGTGTGTGTGTGTGTGTGTGTGTGTGTGTGTGCATATGTGTGTGTGCATGCATGCGTGCGTGCGTGCGTGCGTGTGTGCACACATGCACATGTTTATGTGTGCACACTTGTGTGTGCCAGTCTCCTTCCCAGACTGAGGAATGCCTGCTGCAGAGCATCATGTTTCCATTTCCCTGTAGAAATGACCCAGCTAAGTGGCAGAACACCATACAAGATCCACAACTCAAAGTTCTGCAACAAAACCAGCATGGACAGCCACAGAAGGGCTGAAGGAAAAAAATGGCTTACTGGGAGTTCCACAGTCGACGCAGATGGTGTTGCCGCGGGTGGTGCGGATGGTCTGAATGAAGGCCTGGTCCATGTTGTTGGGCTTCTGAAACACACACACCACACTCAGATCTTCCTGCCCCTCGCCGAAAAAAAAAAAACAACAAACAATTAAGCTAAAGCCAGCCCTTCATTAGTATAGAAATGGCACAACCAGTGTTAGGTAGGCACTCAAGGTCTGACCAAAACGTTGGGCTCATGCGTAGGTCAGACATGTGCTAAGCTGTAGCCAAGAAACCCTCTTCCTCAGTTCTCTCATCTTAGTCATTAATTCATTTATCCATCAACCTTACATCATGCGCAGTGTGGTCTCAAACCTTAGCGGATGTGGTGTAGTGTACATGGGCAAGTCCGCACACAATGACATCTTTGTGTGTGTGTGTGTGTGTGTGTGTGTGTGTGTGTGTGAGTGTGTGTGTGTGTGTGTGTGTGTGTGTGTGTGTGTGTGTGTGTGTGTGTGTGTATGTGTGTGTGTGTGTGTGTGTGTGTATGTGTGTGTGTGTGAGAGAGACAGACAGACAGACAGAGAAAAGGACCTTTCTCTTTTCTTCCTTCAGCCAACTGAACACAGCATGTAGGGAGCCAGCCAACATTTTCACTAAAGCAAAGGGACACTATTCTATTTCTTCTTCCAGTTCTGTGGAGACAATTCGTATCTTTCGTTTCAATTCTAAATCAGTTGAAAACTGATCATGCACATCTCGGAATCTACTCTGGTGTCGTAGTCCAATATGACATGCTGCTGTCTGCTGGTCACATGACGAGAGAGAGAAGGGCCGAACTCCCATCCCAGTACTGCAAAAACTGGAGAGTGACAGCCTGGTGCATAAGTATGAAATATGACGCACCATTTCAACATTCCATGGAAAAAAAATCGTAGCTGTGCTAACAATCCGAAGACCTGCTACCCGGAGCAATCCCCCTGTCCCACAGCAGACCAGCACTTCCCATGATGCATGGCACCGCTGTAGTGCCTACGGGAACCCCTTTCTCCTCACTCACTGTGTTGGGGTCACGAGGTCATTCCTGTACAGCACGTCTGACACACAGGTGGCTCACACAGCGGCCAAACACTCTAAACACTCACTGTGTTGGGGTCACTGAGGTCGTTCCTGTACAGCACGTCTGTCTGACACACAGGTGGCTCACACAGCGGCCAAACACTCTAAACACTCACTGTGTTGGGGTCACTGAGGTCGTTCCTGTACAGCACGTCTGACACACAGGTGGCTCACACAGCGGCCAAACACTCTAAACACTCACTGTGTTGGGGTCACTGAGGTCGTTCCTGTGTACAGCACGCCTGACACACAGGTGGCTCACACAGCGGCCAAACACTCTAAACACTCACTGTGTTGGGGTCACTGAGGTCGTTCCTGTACAGCACGTCTGACACACAGGTGGCTCACACAGCGGCCAAACACTCTAAACACTCACTGTGTTGGGGTCACTGAGGTCGTTCCTGTACAGCACGTCTGACACACAGGTGGCTCACACAGCGGCCAAACACTCTAAACACTCACCCTGGATTTCCCCAGAATGTCGTTGCCTTGGAGACAAGTCAGAATCTGCTGTTCTATGGTCCACCCAGTCGTCTCGATCCTGACAACATGCATCATCATCATCATCATCTTCTTTACCATCACTGTTCTATGTATCTATCATCATAATATCATTGCCACTATCATCATCATCATCATCATCATCATCATCATCATCATCATCTTCATTGCCATCATTATTGTCGTCATTGTTATTGTCACTGCCATTACCACCATCATTATCATCTTCACTGTTGTCCTTATCATCACCCTCCTCCTCATCATCACTGCTATCATCACCATCATCTTTACTGTCCTCGTAATCACCGTCATCATCACTACAATGACCATAACTAGTTTCAATATAACTGCTGTCATCCTCATCCTCATCAACTATTTTTACTGTCATCATCGCTGTTACTATTATGATTATCATGATCATAACCACTGTTACAGTCATTATTATCTCTGTAACTCATCATCATCATCCTCATGAACTATTTTTTACTGTCATCATTGCTGTTACTATTATGATTATCATGATCATAACCACTGTTACAGTCATTATTATCTCTGTCATCATCATCATCATCATCATCACTACTGTCAACATTATCACTTCATCATCACTTCATCATCAAAACCATTCTTAGTTGTCATCATTATCACTACCATCATCATTATCATATCCTTGTCATTATTGTCAATATTATCATTATCATCATCATAGCAATTGTTAATTGTCATAATTATCACGTCGTCATCATCACCATAATCACCATAACCACTGTTCTTGTCATTATCATCGAATATTATTGCATAATTATCCTTATCATCATCAGAATCACTGTTGTTGTCATCATCATCACTATCATCATCAAAATCATTGTTGTTATCATCAAACTCACAACCCTCATCAAAATCATTGTTGTTATCATCAACATAACAACAATTGTTAATTGTCATAATTATCACGTCGTCATCATCACCATAATCACCATAACCACTGTTCTTGTCATTATCATCGAATATTATTGCATAATTATCCTTATCATCATCAGAATCACTGTTGTTGTGTCATCATCATCACTATCATCATCAAAATCATTGTTGTTATCATCAAACTCACAACCCTCATCAAAATCATTGTTGTTATCATCAACATAACTACCATCATAAAATCATTCTAGCCAGCCATCATCATCATCATCATCATAATCATCATGACAGTCAATATTGTTAGTATTGTCATCATACCCACCATCAGTGTCACTTTCATCACTATCATCATCATCATGACAGTCAATACTGTTAGTATCATCATCATACCCACCATCAGTGTCACTTTCATCACACTATCATCATCATCATCATCATGACAGTCAATACTGTTAGTATTGTCATCATACCTCACCATCAGTGTCACTTTCATCACTATCATCATCATCATCATGACATCATGACATACTGTTAGTATTGTCATCATACCCACCATCAGTGTCACTTTCATCACTATCATCATCATCATCATCATGACAGTCAATACTGTTAGTATTGTCATCATACCTCACCATCAGTGTCACTTTCATCACTATCATCATCATCATCATCATCATCATGACAGTCAATACTGTTAGTATTGTCATCATACCCACCATCAGTGTCACTTTCATCACTATCATCATCATCATCATCATCATCATCATGACAGTCAATACTGTTAGTATTGTCATCATACCCACCATCAGTGTCACTTTCATCACTATCATCATCATCATCATCATCATCATCATGACAGTCAATACTGTTAGTATTGTCATCATACCTCACCATCAGTGTCACTTTCATCACTATCATCATCATCATCATCATCATGACAGTCAATACTGTTAGTTGTCATCATACCTCACCATCAGTGTCACTTTCATCACTATCATCATCATCATCATCATCATGACAGTCAATACTGTTAGTATTGTCATCATACCTCACCATCAGTGTCACTTTCATCACTATCATCATCATCATCATCATCATCATCATGACAGTCAATACTGTTAGTATTGTCATCATACCTCACCATCAGTGTCACTTTCATCACTATCATCATCATCATCATCATGACAGTCAATACTGTTAGTATTGTCATCATACCTCACCATCAGTGTCACTTTCATCACTCATCATCATCATCATCATCATCATCATCATGACAGTCAATACTGTTAGTATTGTCATCATACCTACTCACCATCAGTGTCACTTTCATCACATATCATCATCATCATCATCATCATGACAGTCAATACTGTTAGTATTGTCATCATACCCACCATCACACCATCAGTGTCACTTTCATCACTATCATCATCATCATCATCATCATCATGACAGTCAATACTGTTAGTATTGTCATCATACCTCACCATCAGTGTCACTTTCATCACTATCATCATCATCATCATCATGACAGTCAATACTGTTAGTATTGTCATCATACCTCACCATCAGTGTCACTTTCATCACTATCACTCATCATCATCATCATGACATCATCTGTTAGTATTGTCATCATACCTCACCATCAGTGTCACTTTCATCACTGTCATCATATCATCATCATCAGTGTCAACTTAGTATTGTCATCATACCTCACCATCAGTGTCACTTTCATCACTATCATCATCATCATCATCAGGACAGTCAATACTGTTAGTATTGTCATCATACCTCACCATCAGTGTCACTTTCATCACTATCATCATCATCATCATCATGACAGTCAATACTGTTAGTATTGTCATCATACCTCACCATCAGTGTCACTTTCATCACTATCATCATCATCATCATCATGACAGTCAATATTGTTAGTATTGTCATCAT
The DNA here is from genome assembly GCA_016801955.1 of Conus betulinus. Lineage (NCBI taxonomy): Eukaryota > Metazoa > Mollusca > Gastropoda > Neogastropoda > Conidae > Conus > Conus betulinus. The sequence continues at coordinate 130,380 of JADBJO010005247.1, forward strand.
ACCCACCATCAGCGTCACTTTCATCACTATCATCATCATCATCATCATGACAGTCAATATTGTTAGTATTGTCATCATACCCACCATCAGTGTCACTTTCATCACTATCATCACCCTCCCCCTCCAGTACTGTATCAAACAGCACCTAAACTACTGATCAAACCATACCGATCATAATCAATACATCCCACTGCTGCTAGTCACTATCATCGCCACTATGACGATGAACCACACTGATCATAATCAATATGTCACCGTCATCACCACTACTATGACGATGAACCACACTGATCATAATCAATACATCCCCCAGGTAGTCATTGTCATCACCACTACTATGGTGATGAGCCACACTGATCATAATCAATACATCCCCCAGGTAGTCACTGTCATCACCACTACTATGGTGATGAGCCACACTGATCATAATCAATACATCCCCCAGGTAGTCACTGTCATCACCACTACTATGGTGATGAGCCAGTCAGCTCTTTACGTTCCCGGTTTGTGAATGACCATCTTCAACTTTGTTCATTGTCATAATTTGAAACTGTCATTATCATCACTACAAACATCAATTACCAATCTTCCATCACTAGCATATCCATCATCATATTTATATAGAAACACATGAAAATAATTATAAGCACACATACACATACAAACACAATTATGTGCACACAAATACATTTTCAAGTTTTCTCAAAACCAACACTGCTACCAGACATCCAAAATGAGACACACATTACTCCAAACACCTCCCTTTCTCCACACACACACACACACACACGCACACAGACTGACTCACACATCCCCATTCTGGGCCTCAAACTGCCACTGTTTGTTGTCCAAGGACACAATGGTGAACTCATAGCCATCTGACTCTGAAACACACATATCACGGACACGTTGGTGAACTCATAGCCTTTGGACTCTGAAACACACAGGCCAATCATCCTCTCCAGTCATCAGTCTGTCTTGATCCTAATTCACCGACACTGTTTCCTTTGTTGACTTAATGGTCCATTTTAGTCCTACCTTGTCCATGACCTTTCCTGTGTCAATGTCATGGTCTATCCTGGTCCTACCTTGTCCATGTCCTTTCCTGTGTCAGTGTCATGGTCTATCCTGGTACCTTGTCCATGACCTTTCCTGTGTCAGTGTCATGGTCTATCCTGGTCCTACCTTGTCCATGACCTTTCCTGTGTCAGTGTCATGGTCTATCCTGGTCCTACCTTGTCCATGACCTTTCCTGTGTCAGTCTCATGGGTCTATCCTGGTCCTACCTTGTCCATGACCTTTCCTGTGTCAGTGTCATGGTCTATCCTGGTCCTACCTTGTCTATGTCCCTTTCCTGTCAGTCTCATGGTCTATCCTGGTCCTACCTTGTCCATGACCTTTCCTGTGTCAGTCTCATGGTCTATCCTGGTCCTACCTTGTCTATGACCTTTCCTGTGTCAGTGTCATGGTCTATCCTGGTCCTACCTTGTCTATGTCCTTTCCTGTGTCAGTGTCATGGTCTATCCTGGTCCTACCTTGTCTATGACCTTTCCTGTGTCAGTGTCATGGTCTATCCTGGTCCTACCTTGTCTATGTCCTTTCCTGTGTCAGTGTCATGGTCTATCCTGGTCCTACCTTGTCTATGACCTTTCCTGTGTCAGTTTCAAGGTCTATGCTGGTCCTCATCATCTAAGCTGTTTCCTTTGCTGGTTTCCACTCCAGTCAACCACACGGATTCCCTTTCAGAACTGTCACTTATCTTCCACTTCAAAAAATCTACACTACTATCTTAGGGCAACAACAACAACAACAAAAATGTGATGTGCGAATGCACCTGCCAAGCAGCTATGGTTCGTGTGTGTGTGTGTGTGTGTGTGTGTGTGTGTGTGTGTGTGTGTGTGTGTGTGAGAGTAAATGTTAAAAATTCAGCTTGTTTTTCTTTTTAAGCGCAGAAGACATCACAGACCATTTCCATGCAGCAAAAACTGGATGAAAAAAACACACGCCCACACTGGCGCTGCAGAATGTTCAGCTTCTGTCCGTTCCACTGGCTGACTCTCATCACAACATGAAATGTTGTAAATCACAACAAGATTTTTAAAAAAACATTTGTACACTTTCTATCCCCACTCCCCACCCCCACCCCCACCTCAAAAAAAAAAAAAAAAAAAAGAAAAAAAAAAAAGGCGTAGTATGGACTAAAAGGTTTGAGAAAGCATAGGATGAATGATGACAGAAAGAAAAAGCTCAACCAAGTCATTAACTTGACACAGGCCCAGAGACAAAACAAAAGAAAAAAAATAGAATCAGTACAATCAACAGCACCACTCCCACAGTGACACACAGTACAGACAACACCACTCCCACAATGACACACCATACAGACGACACCACCACCCCACAGTGACACACTGTACAGACGACACCACCCCCACAGTGACACACCGTACAGACAACACCACCCCCACAGTGACACACTGTACAGACAACACCACTCCCACAGTGACACACTGTACAGACAACAGCACCCACAATGACACACTGTACAGACAACACCACTCCCACAGTAACACACTGTACAGACAACACCACTCCCACAGTGACACACTGTACAGACAACACCACTCCCACAGTGACACACTGTACAGACACAACACCACCCACAGTGACACACTTTACAGACAACACCACTCCCAGTGACACAGTGTACAGACAACACCACTCCACAGTGACACAGTGTACAGACAACAGCACTCCCACAGTGACACACTGTACAGACAACCACTCCCACAGTGACACACTTTACAGACAACACCACTCCCACAGTGACACACTTTACAGACAACACCACCACCACCACACAGACACACTGTACAGACAACCACTCCTACAGTGACACACTGTACAGACAACATCACCACTCCCACAGTGACACACTTTACAGACAACACCACTCCCACAGTGACACACTTTACAGACAACACCACCACTCCCACAGTAACACAGTGTACAGACAACACCACTCCCACAGTGACACACTGTACAGACAACACCACTCCCACAGTGACACACTGTACAGATGACAACACTCCCACAGTGACACACTGTACAGACAACACCACTCCCACAGTGACACACTGTACAGACAACACCACTCCACAGTAACACACTGTACAGACAACACCACTCCCACAGTGACACACTTTACAGACAACACCACTCCCACAGTGACACAGTGTACAGACAACATCACTCCCACAGTGACACACTGTACAGACAACACCACTCCCACAGTGACACACCGTACAGACAACATCACTCCCACAGTGACACACTGTACAGACACCACCACTCCCACAGTGACACACTGTACAGACATCACTCCCACAATGACACACTTTACAGACAATACCATTCCCACAGTGACACACTGTACAGACACCACTCCCACAGTAACACACTGTACAGACATCACTCCCACAATGACACACTTTACAGACAACACCACTCCCACAGTGACACACTGTACAGACAACACCACTCCCACAGTGACACACTGTACAGACAACATCACCACTCCCACAGTGACACAGTGTACAGACAACACCACTCCCACAGTGACATACCGTACAGACAACACCACTCCCACAGTGACACACTGTACAGACAACACCACTCCCACAGTGACAGTGTGTAGACAACACCACTCCCACAGTGACACTGTACAGACAACACCACTCCCACTGTGATACACTGTACAGACGACACCTCCCACAGTGACAGTGTGTAGACAACACACCACTCCCACAGTGACACAGTGTACAGACAACATCATCACCCCCACAGTGACACACTGTACAGACAACACCACTCCCACAGTGACACACTCCCACAGTGACAACATCACCACTCCCACAGTGACACACTGTACAGACTACACCACTCCCACAGTGACACACTGTACAGACAACAGCACCACTCCCACAGTGACACATTGTACAGACGACACCACTCCCACAGTGACACACTGTACAGACAACACCACCCCCACAATGACACAGTGTACAGACAACAGCACTCCCACAGTGACACACTGTACAGACAAACACCACTCCACAGTGACACACTGTACAGACAACACCACTCCACAGTGACACACTGCACAGACAAAAGCACCACACTCCACAGTGACACAGTGTACAGACAACACCACACTCCCACAGTGACACACTGTACAGACAACATCACCCCACAGTGACACACTGTACAGACAACACCACTCCCACAGTGACACACTGTACAGACAACACCACTCTCACAGTGACACACTGTACAGACAACACCACTCCCACAGTGACACACTGTACAGACTACACCACTCCCACAGTGACACACTGTACAGACAACAGCACCACTCCCACAGTGACACATTGTACAGACGACACCACTCCCACAGTGACACACTGTACAGACAACACCACCCCCCAATGACACAGTGTACAGAGCACAGTCTGAGCCACTGGACCTCAGACCAGCACACACCCACACTGAACCAACACGTCCCTAGGACGCAGCTGTAACACGACTCACCGTAGCCGTCCTTGGGGTCAGTGTTCTTCACCCCACTGCTCTTGGCCCGCCGATGTCGCTTCTTGACGTTGGGCGTGTCCTTGTTGGAGCTGTTGATGCCCAGCTTGGGCACCGTGGGGGTCAGGGACTTGCGTGGACGGTCGAACAGACCTGGACACAGCACACATAACCCAGGATGACCTTCACCAAAGGCCGTGACCTCTTCACCCCTGTCGGTCGCTTTGCTGGCGACTTCATGCAGGGGTCCTTCAACTGACTGCACCAACACTACAACAGTGACGTTTACATCAATATCTGAGGGAAGGAAGCAATGTAGTACACATCCAGATACTGTACAGCCTGGAGCAGATTCATGGTACAGATCCTGGATACAGTTTCATGGGACAGATCCTTAAAGATTCATGGGACAGATCCTGCATACAGATTCATGGGACAGATCCTGCATACAGATTCATGGGACAGATCCTGGATACAGATTCATGGGACAGATTCATCACAGATCTCCATCATGCTTTTTTCATGGGACAGATCCTGCCTACTTTGTAGATTCATGGGATTGATTTCCTGCGTACAGACCATTCAACCACATCTGATGGCCTGGATACAGATTCACATAAGATCCTGCATACAAAGCCCATGGTACAATTCTAGTGTACAGATGTATGGAACGAATCATAGCTGTTGATAACTTGCAAGAGATCTTCCAAAGTTTTGACTGGCGCACCCCAGGGTACTGTTTCAAATCCAGTGGAGGCTACAGAACACAAAAAAAAGTACAGGAAGGGAAAATGTGTCCGCTTTTGCCTATAAAGTGTATGAAGGATTCCAAAGAAAGGAAGAAACACTAGCTGTTGCAATATATCTGGAAGACACACACAACAAAGTCCAGTTCTGCGAATCGCTTCCCAATGAACTACTCCTTGACTATTTAGAAAGAGTCCTGCAGGACACTTTTTATCAAATGAATGGAACAGCAGCAGCACTTCAGGAGGAACCATCATATAACGAATTTGGAGATTGGACGTCTGTCCCCATGTAGACCAGATTATTTCTTCGCAAGCTGCGATCATTTCATGTGAATACTGACATTCTTCGGACTCTTTTCATGCTTCTTGGAATCTGTACTAACTTCTCATTTATGTGTTGGTATGGTGACCTGACAGTGAAGAGCAGAAATGCTTGAAAGTGGTGAACGTGGCAGAAAAATCGTTGGTGAGAGACAAAAAAGTCTGAGTGAGCTAAAATGTGTCAAGAAAGCGAAGACGAAAGCGTGTCAACAACCCACGTCCTTGCACAACATTGACCTTCTCAGTGGTGTCGAAGAAATCGATCGTCCATCAACCCTCCAAAATTTAAACATTATTCCCCTGTCCACTTTCATGAAACGAGAAGATGTTTAATTGAAATCCAAATTCCTCTATATGAATGTATGTCATATGTGAGAAAATACCAACTGTGGCAAACTATTTGATTTGCTGTATGTGTTTGACCACAAAGCTAACCTTCAAAAAGCAATAAAGTTGACTTGATGACTTGACTGTTCTTAAATGCAAAACACACCTATCTGCCAAGAAAGCAATGGCAGCTAAAGACACTGAACAGTGCCATCTCTACCGACTGTATCACGCACTTGTACTCAGTGTGACAGATTATGGATTTAGGGCTTACAACACTGCCCAACAACAACCTTCTCAAATTAGAAAGAATTCAAAATGAAGCAATGAGACTGATCCTGGGAACCACGAAGGACACACCAGTTGAAACTATGCGATACCTGCTCGACCTTCCTTCAATGCAGACAAGACACAAGCCGAAACAGGTGAAGGCATATTTCAGAGCACTTGAAAATCCCCAAACCCACTTCATGCGGTGGTCAAGGAAACAAAAGGCACTTGGTTAGATGTGGAAAATCATGGATGGGACAGGCAGAAGACAGTATACAGGGATCCATGATTCATAGCCATGCTAATGATCCATGGTACAGATCCTTAATACAGATCCATGGTACAGATCCATAGTAATGATCCTTGGTACAGATCCTTAATGCAGATCCTTAGTAATAATTGGTACAGATCCTTAATACAGATCCATAGTAATGATCCATAGTAGCGATTACTGGTACAGATCCTCCTTCATACAGATCCATAGTAATGATCCTTGGTACAGATCCTTAGTACATATCCACAGTAATGATCCATGGTAACGATCCTTGGTACAGATCCTTAATACAGATCCACAGTAATGATCCTTGGTACAGATCCTTAACAGATCCATAGTAACAATCCTTGGCACAGATCCTTAATACGGATCCATAGTAATGATCCTTGGTAGAGATCCTTAATACAGATCCACAATTGTGATCCATAGTAACAATCCTTGGTAAAGATCCTTAATACAGATCCATAGTAATGATACTTGGTACAGATCCTTAATACAGATCCATAGTAATGATCCTTGGTACTGATCCTTAATACAGATCCATAGTAATGATCCTTGGTACTGATCCTTAATATAGATCCATAGTAATGATCCTTGGTACTGATCCTTAATACATATCCATAGTAATGATCCTTGGTACAGATCCTTCATACAGATCCATAGTAATGATCCTTGGTACAGATCCTTCATACAGATCCATAGTAATGATCCTTGGTACAGATCCTTAATACAGATCCATAGTAATGATCCTTGGTACTGATCAATACATATCCATAGTAATGATCCTTGGTACAGATCCATAGTAATGATCCTTGGTACTGATCCTTAATACATATCCATAGTAATGATCCTTGGTACTGATCCTTAATACAGATCCATAGTAATGATCCATAGTAATGATCCTGAATACAGATCCATAGTAAGATCCATAGTAATAATCCATAGTAATGATCCATAGTAATAATCCATAGTAATGATCCTTGGTACAGATCCTTAATACAGATCCGTAGTAATGATCCATAGTAATTATCCTTAATACAGATCCATAGTAATGATCCTTAACACAGATCCATAGTAATGATCCTTGGACCAATAACCTACAAGAGCTAACGGGTGTGTGTGTGTGTGTGTGTGTGTGTGTGTGTGTGTGTGTGTGTGTGTGTGTGTGAGTGAGTGAGTGAGTGAGTGAGTGAGTGAGTGAGTGAGTGTGTGTGTGTGTGTGTGTGTGTGTGTGTGTGTGTGTGTGTGTGTGTGTGTGTGTGTGTGTGTGTGTGTGTGTGTGTGTGTGTGTGTGTATGTGTGTGTTTGTGCAGGCTTGACACAAGTCAATTCCTAACCTAAAGAAAAAAAAGGACAAACTTTGTAACCCTGAGCCAATGACCTGTAATAGCACAAGAGCTAACACAAGGTAGATGGATAGGGGGGGAGGGGGGAGAGGGGTGCAGGCTTGACACAAGACATACACATCAAACTGGAGGGGGTACAGAGGTGGGTGTGAGGCAGAGGGGGAAGCAAGGTGTCAGTGCTTTCTCCTGAAGCTGCGGGAGGGTAGTGGTGGGAGGGTGGGGGGTGGGGGATGGGGAGTGGAATGCGACCGTTACCTGAGATGATGGAGGAGTTGCGGATGACCAGAGAATTGTCCGTGCCCCCCCCCCTCCTGGGTCACCTCTCACCTCCATGTCGAAGCCTGAAACAGTCCAGTTTCACCTCTCACCTCCATGTCACTGTCACTGTCACTACAGTCCACTTCACCTACTCCAGTTCACCTCCCTGTCCTACAGTCCAGTTGTCACTACACTGTCACTGTCACTACAGTCCAGTTCACCTCTCACCTCCCTGTCACTGTCACTGTCACTACAGTCCCACTGTCACACACTCCACTTCACCTCCCTGTCACTGTCACTACAGTCCAGTTCACCACTCACCTCCCTGTCACTGTCACTGTCACAACACCTCCTGTCACCACTGTCACTACAGTCCAGTTCACCTCCCTGTCACTGTCACTCACTACAGTCCAGTTCACCACTCACCTCCCTGTCACTGTCCCTGTCTACAGTCCACTTCACCACTCACCTCCCTGTCACTGTCACTACACACTCCCTGTCACTGTCACTGTCACTACAGTCCACTTCACCACTCACCTCTCTGTCCTGTCACTGTCACTACAGTCCAGTTCACCACTCACACTGTCACTGTCACAACAGTCCATTTCACCACTCACCTCTCTGTCACTGTCACTGTCACTACAGTCCAGTTCACCACTCACCTCCTGTCACTGTCACTGTCACCTCCCTGTCACTACAGTCACAGTTCACACTCACCTCCCTGTCACTGTCACTGTCACTACAGTCCACTTCACCACTCACCTCCCTGTCACTGTCACTACTGTCACTGTCACTGTCACAGTCCACTTCACCACTCACCTCCTGTCTGTCACTGTCACTGTCACTACTCAGTCTGTCACTGTCACTCACCACTCACCTCCCTGTCACTGTCACTGTCACTACAGTCCACTTCACCACTCACCTCCCTGTCACTGTCACTGTCACTACACTCACAGTCACTCCCTGTCACTGTCACTGTCACTACAGTCCTCACCACTCACCTCCCTGTCACTGTCACTGTCACTGTCCCACTTCACACTCACCTACAGTCCACTTCACCACTCACCTCCCTGTCACTGTCACTGTCACTACAGTCCACTTCACCACTCACCACTGTCACTGTCACTGTCACTACAGTCCACTTCACCACTCACCTCCCTGTCACTGTCACTACAGTCCACTTTCACCACTCACCTCCCTGTCACTGTCACACTACAGTCCACTTCACCACTCACCTCTCTGTCACTGTCACTGTCACTGTCCAGTTCACACTCACCTCCCTGTCACTGTCACTTCAGTTCACCACTCACTCACTCACCTCCCTGTCACTGTCTGTCACTGTCACTACAGTCCACTTCACCACTCACCTCTCTGTCACTGTCACTCACTACAGTCCACTTCACCACTCACCTCTCTGTCACTGTCACTGTCACTACAGTCCACTTCACCACTCACTGTCACTGTCACTACAGTCCACTTCACCACTCACCTCCTGTCACTGTCACTACAGTCCACTGTCACTGTCACTACAGTCCACTTCACCACTCACCTCCCTGTCAGTCACTGTCACTGTCACTACTTCCACTTCACACTCACCTCCCTGTCACTGTCACTGTCACTACAGTCCACTTCACCACTCACCTCCTCTGTCACTGTCACTGTCACTACAGTCCCACCACTCACCTCCCTGTCACTGTCCTGTCACTGTCACTGTCACAGTCCACTTCACCACAGTGTCACCTCTCTGTCACTCACCTCCCCTCACCTGTCACTGTCACTACAGTCCACTTCACCACCACTCACCCTCCCTGTCACTGTCACTGTCACTACAGTCACTACAGTCCACTTCACCACTCACCTCCCTGTCACTGTCACTACAGTCCACTTCACACCCCTCCCTGCCCCTGTCACTGTCACTACAGTCCACTTCACCACTCACCTCCCTGTCACTGTCACTACAGTCCAGTTCACCACTCACCTCCTGCCCCTGTCACTGTCACTACAGTCCACTTCACACCACTCACCTCCATGTCACTGTCACTACAGTCCACTTACAGTCACCTCCCTGTCACTGTCACTACAGTCCAGTTCACTCTCACCTCACTGTCACTGTCACTACAGTCCAGTTCACCACTCACACCTCCCTGTCACTGTCACTGTCACTGTCACTACAGTCCACTTCACCAGTCAGGACCCTTTCTGGGCTGTGGTCACATGGAGCAAGACCAAGTGCTGTGCTGCGGAAGAACCCAAGCATCACAGAACCATCACGCAGCGTGTACATCAACTGGCTAACACAACAATGAAATTCTTACATCAACCAGTGACACAACAGTGAAATTGTCACATGAACTGATGACACAACAGTGAAATTCTTACATCAACCAGTGACACAACAGTGAAATTTGTAACATTCTGAAGGAGGATGAAATACAAGGCCGTGCTGGACGTGTCAGACATTACGTTTCATTTTACCAATCCAGTCTGATTACTGAAATGTTTTTTAAAAAATTTCCATACACAATTAACCCCTTGAACACCAGGCTTATTACCCTTTTGAACTTCTGCATGTTGGGGGCAATGGTAATCGTGCTTATAGTCCAGCCAACCGCAAAGGGCCAAATCAGGGCTGTTATCACGTTGAAGTTGACTCACAAGCCATTCAGAAACAAAACAAAAGAAGAAGAAACGCATTCACACAACTCTTTTAAAACACACCTTCCAAAAACACATCGAAAATTTTGTTAAGAATTTTTCCTCCGTAAAATCTTAGATTAGATTACATAAAATGTTAATCTCCCTCAGAAATTCAAAGATCACATGAGGTGGGATACCTCTGAACAATGTTTCCATTGCGGGGGGGGGAGAAGGGGGGGGGGGGGGAGAAAAAAAAGCGCAAAGCTGAACTTATATTGCAGCCCTAAGCTGTGAGAACAGCTCAGAGACGACCCAAATCCGGCCAATCCAGATGCCGCATATACAGAACTGAAATGAAAATCTAGGCACTTCCAGAATTCTGTCCCTTTACAACAGCCCTAAGCAAACAAGATGTGTGTCTCGCTCTCTCATACCTCCCATCCCACCCCACCCCTCCTCCTCCACATGGTCGACCACTAGTCTGGCCCTTTCCTTCCAGATAAACATCCACTTAACATGTCAGTCAACTGGCAACAGATAGTGAGAAGAAACTCTACGGACAGCTTGACAGCAGAAGGTCTTCAGAGAAGAAACCTCCCTCAGACAAGTGTTTCCGCCCTGAACTCCTTACACTCTGAGGTGACCAGGCTGCATCCAGGTCATGACTCAAAGATGCTCTTCCACTGCCAACATAATTTTCCCCCTGGTGCCGCCTGGATTCAAACCCGCAACTTTTGGATGGGGTGGTCGTCTCAAGGTGCGCCTTTTCAGATGGATGTCTTAACCCACTGCTAACAGGACACCTGTTCTAAGTTGGGAAATTGAAGCCTTGTGAACTGTCAACAGACCATTCCACTCAAACAGCGACATAAACGCCCAGTGAGAGTGTGTGAGGGTGACGAGGTCTATGGTCAGATGGCCACCGGCTGGTGGTCACTGTTTGGCCATGACTGACCCCAGGGGTGGGGATTCCCAGGCCAACAGGATTCTACCCCGCTGCCCACCAGTCTCCTTAGTCAGGTGTACCTGATGTAAATGGACCAACTACCTGCCACAGGTGTGTTGGAACATTCCCACTTTTAGGGTGCTGAGACACTGTATGGTGAAACTGCTACACACCATGTACACTTTGTGCCATGATTGAGGCAATGCTACACACCACGTACACTTTGTGCCATGATTGAGGCACAGCTACACACCACATACACTCTGCATCATGTGATTAAGGCACTGCTACACACCACGTACACTGTGTGTGTCATGAGATTGAGGCACTGCTACACACCACGTACACTGTGTGTGTCATGTGATTAAGGCACTGCTACACACCACGTACACTGTGTGTGTCATGTGATTGAGGCACTGCTACACACCATGTACACTGTGTGTGTCATGTGATTGAGGCACTGCTACACACCACGTACACTGTGTGTGTCATGTGATTGAGGCACTGCTACACACCACATACACTTTGTGTGTCATGTGATTGAGGCAATGCTACACACCACGTACACTTTGTGCCATGATTAAGGCACTGCTACACACCACGTACACTCTTGTGTGTCATGTGATTGAGGCAATGCTACACACCACGTACACTTTGTGCCATGATTAAGGCAATGCTACACACCACATACACTCTGCATCATGTGATTGACACAGCTACACACCACATACACTCTGCATCATGTGATTGAGGCACAGCTACACACCACATACACTCTGTGTGTGTCATGTGATTGAGGTACTGCTACACACCACATACACTCTGCATCATGTGATTGAGGCACTGCTACACACCACATACACTCTGTGTGTCATGTGATTGAGGCAATGCAATGCTACACACCACGTACACTGTGTGTGTCATGTGATTGAGGCACAGCTACACACCACGTACACTGTGTGTGTCATGTGATTGAGGCACTGCTACACACCAAGTACACTTTGTGCCATGATTAAGGCACTGCTACACACACCACGTACACTCTGTGTGTCATGTGATTGAGGCAATGCTACACACCACGTACACTTTGTGCCATGATTAAGGCACTGCTACACACCACGTACACTCTGTGTGTCATGTGATTGAGGCAATGCTACACACCACGTACACTTTGTGCCATGATTAAGGCACTGCTACACACCACGTACACTTTGTGCCATGATTAAGGCAATGCTACACACCAGTTGTACACTTTGTGCCATGATTAAGGCACTGCTACACACCACGTACACTCTGTGCATCATGTGATTGAGGCACAGCTACACACCACATACACTCTGTGTGTCATGTGATTGAGGTACTGCTACACACCACATACACTCTGCATCATGTGATTGAGGCACAGCTACACACCACATACACTCTGCATCATGTGATTGAGGCACAGCTACACACCACATACACTCTGTGTGTCATGTGATTGAGGTACTGCTACACACCACATACACTCTGCATCATGTGATTGAGGCACAGCTACACACCACGTACACTCTGTGTGGTCATGTGATTGAGGCACTGCTGCACACCACGTACACTGTGTGTGTCATGTGATTGAGGTACTGCTACACACCACGTACACTGTGTGTGTCATGTGATTGAGGCACAGCTACACACCACGTACACTCTGTGTGGTCATGTGATCGAGGTACTGCTACACACCACATACACTGTGTGTGTCATGTGATTGAGGCACAGCTACACACCACATACACACTGTGTCATCTGACGACTGTGCCAACACCAGTGCTCGGGACACACGGTCTGCGGCAGGCAAAGGGTGGGGGTATGTAAACAAAACCATCCAAGTGAAAAATGCCACGGGGTCAAATGCGCACCTCACAATGGACGACTGGAGTCCCATGCCACCACTGTTTACATTTCCACCCGCTTCTCACCAGATCACAACAACAACAACAACAACAACAACAACAACAACAACAACAACAACAAAAGGTGGCAGGGTATAAACTGAACAGAGATATAGGAATGTAAACACTTTCTTACAAAGGGCCCAATGTGGCAGAAAAGACTGTGGATGACATGAAAGAAGGATAAACTTTAAAAACAAAACAGGCAAAGGGCAAAGAAGGTAACAGAACAAAAAGAGAAAACAACCAGCACGGGAACCAATAATCATAATGATGACACACACCACCACCGCTACCTTGGCTTGTAACAAAACCAACAAAATCAACCCGCCAGGCGCTCCGCCAGGTACCTGAGGAAGAGTTCATCTCCCCCTTGTCAGGGGGGGTTGTTGGTGGAGGGCGTGCTGCTGACCCTTGACCCACGCGGCCGCATGCCGGGAATCTTGACCGTCGTGTGCATCAGTGAGATCTCCTTGGCCCGGACGTCGTCCATGTAGTCCTGTTGCAACGCCAGCACAGCCTACATCAGCAACCCTACCACGGATCTCTTTCTCTTTGCTATTTGTTTTAGTAAAACTTAAAAAAAAAAAGAAGTAATAACAGCTCACACTCAAACAGTAAGAGTAAATTAATGATGCATAATAGTATGGTGGATGCGACCATGCCAAAATTATGCTGTGTGAATTGTCATAATCATTATCACCATCCCCACACAACAACCCAACCTGCAGACTGGGGCGATAGGACAGTTTCCCATTCTCCATCAGGGCGCAGTACTACTTCTTCATATCATCATTATCACCAACATCATCATCATCATCATCATCATCATCATCATCATCATCATCACCATCCCCACACAACAACCCTACCTGCAGACCAGGATGATATGACAGTTTGCCGTTCTCCATCAGGGCCCAGTACTACTTCTTCATGATATCATCATCATTACCAAAATCATCATCATCATCGCCATCATCATCACCATCCCCACACCCATTCCCCATCAGGGTGCAGTGCTACTTCTTCATGATGTCATCATCATCATCACCAACATCATCACCAACATCATCATCATCACCATCACCTTCCCCACACAACAACCCTACCTGCAGACTGGGGTGATAGGACAGTTTGCCGTTCTCCATCAGGGCGCAGTACTTCTTCTTCCACTCCTTGTTCAGCCCAGTGCTCTTCTTGTACAGGTAACCCTGCTTCACGGGGATCGCCCGCCCCCCCCCCCCACCTTTTCCCCCTCCTCCTTCTTCTCCTCCTCACGGCTCGCGCCTGAAAAACACACACACAACATCAATCATTCCATCCGTCAGTCAACACGGACCCCAACTTCCCCTCTTCCCCCGAATTCCAGTCCTGCTCCATGCCTGAAAATACAAGACGTCAATCAACCCGTCAGTCACAACACGCCCCTTCCTTTCCCAAGTGCATCTGTTGTGAACAATATGTTGATCATCAAGGTTTAAATCGATGACCTGGCTTGTTCTCCTCGAAGGGTCAGAGGTCAGGAGTTAGCCTCTTCCTTCGTGGCTCCTGAAAATGCAGCAAAGTGGTCAAGCAGGTGCCCAGACTGGTCTGACAAATCTCACACAGCACACGGAGCTGTGGCCACAATGAGCCTCCCACAGTCCTACCAATGACACAATGCACATAGAGATATGGCCTCTCCCCCCCCCCCCCCACAGTCCTACCAATGACACAATGCACATAGAGCTATGGCCTCCCCCCCCCCCCCCAGTCCTATCAATGACACAAAGCACAGAGAGCTATGGCCTCCCCCCCCCCCCCCCCAGTCCTACCAATGACACAATGCACATAGAGCTATGGCCTCCCCCCCCCCCCCCCCCCCCCCCCCCCCCACAGTCCTACCAATGACACAATGCACATAGAGCTATGGCCTCCCCCCCCCCCCCAGTCCTACCAATGACACAATGCACGTGGAGCTATGGCCTCCCCCCAGTCCTACCAATGACACAATGCACATAGAGCTATGGCCTCCCCCCAGTCCTACCAATGACACAATGCACATAGAGCTATGGCCCTCCCCCCCCCCCCCCCAGTCCTACCAATGACACAATGCACATAGAACTATGGCCTCCCCCCAGTCCTACCAATGACACAATGCACATAGAGCTATGGCCTCCCCCCCCCCCCCCCCCCCCAGTCCTACCAATGACACAATGCACGTGGAGCTATGGCCTCAATCAGCCTCTCCCCACTTCCGGACACCTGACCAGTGGCCAGGTGACTAAACGACCAACCATAGTCCATGGACTTCTAAAGACGACACTATTCTTAACCGAAACAAGTCTATCTAGTGACAATTGTGGTCAGTGGACCCTGTTTTAACACTGACCCACATTTGACAGATGGACACCTACACAGTACTGATCACACTGAACACAGACATTAAACACAATCAGGAATGTCATGGAGGCTCTCACACACACAGACACACACACACACACACACACACACACACACACACACACTCACACAACACACACACACACACACACACACACACACACACACACACACACACACACACACACACACACACACACACACACACACACACACACACACACACACACACACACACACACACACACACACACACACACGCACGCACGCACACACACACACACACACACACACATACACACACACTCGACGCCCTCGCACTCACACTGAAAATATCCATATGACGATGCACTCCCCTTTGTTCTAATGCGCTGCCTGATACCATACCCGACCACCAAAGGCCCAATCATTGACAGCATCACAGGCAAAACTAACAATTAACACATTCCACCTGACTCTGTACAAATTAAGTTGGCCTGCCACTGTTACAAACCTCCAAGAAAAAGATTATCGCAACATTACAAAAGCAGAATCATAACACTGTCAGACTGCTACAGCCATGCTCTACCACACAGTTACCATTCCAACAGTATAAAACTGTCAGACTGTTACAGCCATGCTCTACCACACAGTTACCATTCCAACAGTATAAAACTGTCAGACTGTTACAGCCACTCTACCACACAGTTACCATTACAACTGTATAAGACTACCACTGTTACCACTGCACAATCATAAAACTCCCACAGTTACCATCACATGGTCATATAAACTATCACACAGTTACAAATGCACTATCATAAGCCTAACACAAATGCACTATCATAAGCCTAACACAAATGCACTATCATAAGCCTAACACAAATGCACTATCATAAACCTAACACAAATGCACTGCCATAAAACTACCTCACTGTCACATTGCACTGTCATAAAACATTCCCATAAATCACAGTTCATCTTCTAAATGATGTACCATACAGCTAAAATCACACCATCATACATCACACAGTACACTGGATTACCAAACCTGCCAACAACATCCATGCCATGATTAAAAAAAAAGAAAAAAACTGAAAGATGCATCAAATCTCCAGTCACCTTTCCAATAAAGCAACAAGACACAAGATGCCCTCGTCTCAAAAACAGAACTGAAATAAAGCCAAGGGAAAAAAAATGAATACAACAAGAAGAACTGCCCCACTCTACTGAAGTAAACCAAGCGATGTGTAAAGAGCTGCCCATATCACTAAGTAAACCAAGCGATGTGTAAAGAGCTGCCCATATCACTGAAGTAAACCAAGCGATGTGTAAAGAGCTGCCCATATCACTGAAGTAAACCAAGAAATGCGGTATACTATGTAATGTATTGCTCAATATCACTGATGTAAACCCAGCAATGTGGTATACTATGTAATGTACTGCCCAATGTCATTGATGTAAACCAAGCACTGTGGTACAGTGTGTAAAGAACTGCCCAATGTCACTGATGTAAACCAAGCAATGCGGTATATTGTGCAAAGTACTGCCCAATATCACTGATGTAAACCAAACAACGGGATCTAGTGTGTAAAGAACTGCTTAATGTCACTGACATAAACCAAAAATACAGCATAGTGTGTATAGTACTGCCCAATATCACCAATACAAACCAAGCAATTGAGTACAGTGTGCAAAGAACTGCCCAATATCACCAATATAAACCAACCAATGTGGTACAGTGTGTAAAGCACTGCCCATGTCACTGACGTAAACCAAGCACTGTGGTACAGTGTGTAAAGCACTGCCCAATGTCACTGACGTAAACCAAGCACTGTGGTACAGTGTGTAAAGCACTGCCCAATGTCACTGACGTAAACCAAGCACTGTGGTACAGTGTGTAAAGCACTGCCCAATGTCACTGATGTAAACCAAGCACTGTGGTACAGTGTGTAAAGCACTGCCCAATGTCACTGATGTAAACCAATGTGGTACAGTGTGTAAACACTGCCCAATGTCACTGATGTAAACCAATGTGGTACAGTGTGTAAAACACTGCCCAATGTCACTGATGTAAACCAAGCACTGTGGTACAGTGTGTAAAGGACTGCCCAATGTCACTGATGTAAACCAATGTGGTACAGTGTGTAAAGGACTGCCCAATGTCACTGACGTGTAAACCCCCTGCTGTGGTGCAATGAGTACAGAAGTGTCAAAGGTCACCGATGTCAACCAAGCACCCAGGTGCAGTGCATAAACATCTGCCCGATACCACCGTCGCTGGTGTGCACAGTCCACTATAGCCCTGCCCGACACCACCGTCACTGGTGTGCACAGTCCACTATAGCCCTGCCCGATACCACCGTCACTGGTGTGCACATTCCATTATAGCCCTGCCTGACACCACCATCACTGGTGTACACAGTCCACTATAGCCCTGCCCGATACCACCGTCACTGGTGTACACAGTCCACTATAGACCTGCCCGACACCACCATCACTGGTGTACACAGTCCACTATAGCTGCCCGATACCACCGTCACTGGTGTGCACAGTCCACTATAGCCCTGCCCCATACCACCGTCGCTGGTGTACACAGTCCACTATAGCCCTGCCTGACACCACCATCGCTGGTGTACACAGTCCACTATAGCCCTGCCTGACACCGCCATCACTGGTGTACACAGTCCACTATAGACTGCCTGACACCACCATCACTGGTGTGCACAGTCCACTATAGACTGCCCGACACCACCATCACTGGTGTGCACAGTCCACTATAGACCTGCCCGACACCGCCATCACTGGTGTGCACAGTCCACTATAGACCTGCCCGACACCGCCATCACTGGTGTGCACAGTCCACTATAGACCTGCCCGACACCACCGTCACTGGTGTACACAGTCCACTATAGACCTGCCTGACACCACCATCACTGGTGTGCACAGTCCACTATAGACCTGCCCGACACCACCATCACTGGTGTGCACAGTCCACTATAGACCTGCCCGACACCACCATCACTGGTGTGCACAGTCCACTATAGACCTGCCCGACACCGCCATCACTGATGTGCACCAGTATAGCGTAGTGTAGCACAGTACAATCTAATTCTACGCATTATAGGGCAGGACAGCACAGTCCACTATAGCGCAGTGTAGCACAGTACAGTATAATTCTACGCATTACAGCATAGGACAGCACAGTCCACTCTAGCATAGTGTAGCACAGTACAGTATAATTCAACCCAGTATAGCATAGGATAGCACAGTATAGCGTAATGTTGCACAGTACAGTATAATTCAACGCCGTATAGTATAGGACAGCACAGTCCACTATAGCATAGTGTAGCACAGTACAGTATAATTCAACACAGTATAGCATAGGATAGCACAGTCCACTAGAGATTAGTGTAGCACAGTACAGTATAATTCAATGCAGTACAGCATAGGACAGCACAGTCCACTATAGTGTAGTGTAGCACAGTGCAGTATAATTAACACAGTATAGCATAGGATAGCCCAGTCAAGTACAGTGGAGTGTAGCACAGCACAGTATAATTAAACACAGTATAGCATAGGATAGCCCAGTCAAGTACAGTGGAGTGTAGCACAGTGCAGTATAATTAAACACAGTGCAGCACAGGATAGCCCAGTCAAGTACAGTGGAGTGTAGCACAGTGCAGTATAATTCAACGCAGTGCAGCAGGATAGCCCAGTCAAGTACAGTGGAGTGTAGCACAGTGCAGTATAATTAAACACAGTACAGCATAGGATAGCCCAGTCAAGTACAGTGGAGTGTAGCACAGTGCAGTATAATTTAACGCAGTGCAGCATAGGATAGCCCAGTCAAGTACAGTGGAGTGTAGCACAGTGCAGTATAATTAAACACAGTACAGCATAGGATAGCCCAGTCAAGTACAGTGGAGTGTAGCACAGTGCAGTATAATTCAATGCAGCGCAGCATAGGATAGCCCAGTCAAGTACAGTGGAGTGTAGCACAGTGCAGTATAATTCAACGCAGTGCAGCACATAGCCCAGTCAAGTACAGTGGAGTGCAGCACAGTGCAGTATAATTCAACGCAGTGCAGCACAGGATAGCCCAGTCAAGTACAGTGGAGTGTAGCACAGTGCAGTATAATTCAACGCAGTGCAGCACATAGCCCAGTCAAGTACAGTGGAGTGTAGCACAGTGCAGTATAATTCAACGCAGTGCAGCACATAGCCCAGTCAAGTACAGTGGAGTGTAGCACAGTGCAGTATAATTCAACGCAGTGCAGCATAGGATAGCCCAGTCAAGTACAGTGGAGTGTAGCACAGTGCAGTATAATTCAACGCAGTGCAACACAGGATAGCCCAGTCAAGTACAGTGGAGTGTAGCACAGTGCAGTATAATTCAACGCAATGCAGCACAGGATAGCCCAGTCAAGTACAGTGGAGTGTAGCACAGTGCAGTATAATTCAACGCAGTGCAGCACAGGATAGCACAGTAAAGTACAGGACACATAGCGTAGTACAGAACAGCACAACATAGCAGGAAGGGGGGGTGGGGAGGGGGGGGTGGGTGGCTTTGTCGCTATAACCTTTACCACACGTTTCCCCCTCTGTCTGCCACCCCCTAGCACTTCATTCAGTCGATGCATGCCAAGGGCCGTCACCCAAGAGGTTTTTTTTTCACCACAATAGCATCGCCAAAGCCTGTTATGGGTTCAAGGAAAAACGAAGACCCGGTACAAGGCCCATAACCCTTACATGCCTGCCCGCACACACCGCAGCCCCCAAACTACTTCTTCTACCGTCCCCCCGTTTAGTGTTTACATGAGAGCAGAAAAGCGATGGCCGACGCAGTTTCCTACTCAGTGTGGGGGAGGTGGTCAGGGCAGGTAACTCCTTACCGTCCACTGTGTCTTCCTGCAATCAGCCCCCACACGTCAGATGTGTGTGTGTGTGTGTGTGTGTGTGTGTGTGTGTGTGTGTGTGTGTGTGTGTGTGTGTGCGTGTGTGTGTGTGTGTGTGTGTGTGGATGTGTGTGTGTGTGTGTGTGTGTGTGTGTGTGTGTGGTGTGTGTGTGTGTGTGTGTGTGTGTGTGTGTGTGTGTGTGTGTGTGTGTGTGTGGATGTGTGTGTGTGTGTGTGTGTGTGTGTGTGTGTGTGTGTGTGTGTGTGTGTGTGTGTGTCTATGTGTTTGTATGTGTGTGTGTGTGTAGAGAGGGGATTCGGGAACCGGGCGTCAGAACAGGGGCAGCAGGAGTTAGTGTGATGCTATGTTGGAGTATTGGGTGCGCATACGCTGTATCGGGATAATGGTTGGACTACAGAGCACATTAGTACATAAGGCATACATCCCTGTGCATGTGTTGTGCTTCTGTGAGCGTGTGTGTGTGTGTGTGTGTGTGTGTGTGTGTGTGTGTGTGTGTGTGTGTGTGTGTGTGTGTGTGTGTGAGTGTGTGTGTGTATGCGTGCGTTCGTGCCTGCGTTCGTGCCTGCATGTTTCTGCATATATCTATCTAAGCGAGTATCTGTGTGTGAATATGTCTCCTAAATGTATGAGTGCGCACCCTCATGCAGACATATGTGTGTGTACGTTAGTGTGCATGTGTGTGCGTGTGTGTGTGTGTGTGTGTGTGTGTGTGTGTGTGTGTGTGTGTGTGTGTGTGTGTGTGTGAGTGTGTGGGCACATGCATGCATGCGTATAGGCATCTGTGAGTGTGTGTGCACATGTGAGTGTAAGTATGTGAGTGTGAGTGCACAAGCATGCGTGCTTGCATGCATATATACATGCATGCATGCATGTATGTGCATGAAAGTGTGGCTGGTGTATTCCTCTATGCAAACACCAGCAGAAAAGGCCTAAACACACTGATCTAGATTCCTGAAATCCCTTGCGACTGTGTCATTTCAACGCTGGCCAAATCCACCTCATTCTTTCCATCGCGCCATCGACAGACCGACCAAGGACACCAGCCAGGCGTTACACGATTCTCTTCCATGCTTCCCATAGCCTCGTCAACTCTTATGCCGCACATTGTGCAACGGTTACACCAACTCAGTCGACCCGTTCATGACAAGCCATTCCACAGTTACAGCAACGCTGCCTTACTCCCTGGACAAGCCATTCCATCACAACAAAAAAGAACCAAAAAAAATCCCCCGTTTTCTTATCTACTGTCTGAGAGATGCAGCTGCCCTAACTATTTAGAACAGGCTTCTATCCATTGGAAAGAGTAAGTTTGTATGCACTAGCGATGACCTTTGTGACCCCACAGTAGTCCGAACAAAGATATATTGACCAAACAAACGTAAAAAAAAAAAAGATTGTGTTTTCCTACGTTTTAGTTGTTGTTTCCCTCATTGTAGCATTGGCATTCCCTCACCTCCCCCATCACCCCACAGATCAACAACAACAACCCCATCATGCATGGTCCATTGTCCACCACTCCACCCCCCCCAACAGATCAACAACAACAATCCCATCATGCATGGTCCATTGTCCACCACCCCACCCCCCAACAGATCAACAACAACAATCCCATCATGCATGGTCCATTGTCCATCACCCCACCCCCCAACAGATCAACAACAACCCCAACAGACATGGCCCCTTGTCCACCATCCCACCCCCCAACAGATCAACAACAACCCCATCATGCATGGTCCATTGTCCACCCACCCCACCCCCCAACAGATCAACAACCCATCATGCATGGTCCATTGTCCACCACTCCACCCCCCAACAGATCAACAACAACAATCCCATCAGGACATGGTCCATTCCTCACCTCCCCCACCCCCATCCCTCACCACACAGAACAGTCGTCAACACTCACCGGCACTTCAGGCTCGGGGGTGGGCGGAGCTTGGTGCAGGTGCGACACGGAGGGAGGGGGTATCTGGGGAGGGGGAGGGGGGCTGGGGTTGGGGAGGGGGGAGGAGGGGCATGTGGTGATGCTGGGGGTGTTTCTCCTTCTTGCGCTGCTCTGCCTTGCCGCCCCCGCCCCCTCCTCCCCCGCTGCTGCCGCTGCCCTCCTTGGGGTCGGCGCGACCTTCCTTGTCCAGCTTCTGGCTCTGCAAGGATACAGAGGGGAACTGTACATACATATGTGATGTGTCTTTACTACAGAGGGGGAACTGTGCATACATATGTGATGTGTTTTTACTACAGAGGGGAACTGTGCATACATACGTGATGTGTCTTTACTACAGAGGGGAACTGTGCATACATATGTGATGTGTCTTTACTAGAGAGGGGACCTGTACATACATATGTGATGTGTCTTTACTACAGAGGGGAACTGTGCATACATATGTGATGTGTCTTTACTACAGAGGGGAACTGTGCATACATATGTGATGTGTCTTTACAGGGGAACTGTGCATACATATGTGATGTATCTTTACTACAGAGGGGACCTGTACATACATATGTGATGTGTCTTTACTACAGAGGGGACCTGTCCATACATATGCGATGTGTTTTTACTACAGAGGGGAACTGTGCATACATATGTGATGTGTCTTTACTACAGAGGGGACCTGTACATACATATGTGATGTGTCTTTACTACAGAGGGGAACTGTGCATACATATGTGATGTGTCTTTACTACAGAGGGGAACTGTGCATACATACGTGATGTGTCTTTACTACAGAGGGGAACTGTGCATACATATGTGATGTGTCTTTACTACAGAGGGGAACTGTGCATACATATGTGATGTGTCTTTACTACAGAGGGGAACTGTGCATACATATGTGATGTGTCTTTACTACAGAGGGAACTGTCCTTACATATGTGATGTGTCTTTTTACTACAGAGGGGAACTGTGCATACATATGTGATGTGTCTTTACTACAGAGGGGAACTGTCCATACATATGTGATGTGTCTTTACTACAGAGGGGAACTGTCCCATACATATGTGATATGTCTTTACTACAGAGGGGAACTGTACATACATATGTGATGTGTCTTTACTACAGAGGGGAACTGTGCATACATATGTGATGTGTCTTCACTACAGAGGGGAACTGTCCTTACGTCCTTACATATGCGATGTGTCTTTACTACTGAGGGGACCTGTACATACATATGTGATGTGTTGATGTGTCTTTACTACAGAGGGGAACTGTACATACATATGTGATGTGTCTTTACTACAGACGGAAAGTGTCCATACATATGTGATGTGTTGATGTGTCTTTACTAGAGAGGGGAACTGTACATACATATGTGATGTGTCTTTACTACAGAGGGGAACTGTCCATACATATGTGATGTGTCTTTACTACAGAGGGGAACTGTCCATACATATGTGATGTGTTTTTTACTACAGAGGGGAACTGTGAATACATATGTGATGTGTCTTCACTATGTGATGTGTCTTAACTACTGTCTTTACTGTTTCTGTCTTCTCTCTGTCTCTGTCTCTCTCTCTCTCTCTCCCCCTTTCTTTGACGGTTAACCCACTTAAACACACAGAAGAACACAGACAGAAAGAAATGAATAAGAAGAAAAGAAGCAAATGACAGTCAGTAAGCATAAAACCCTCTAGAATGTAATAAACTCTATTCATTCACTAAATCCAGACTCACGCTCCACTGTTGATACTGTGATGCGTTATAAACTACAGTGAACAATATAATAAACTTTATTCATTCACTAAATCCAGAGTGATGCTCCCCTGTTGATAATGTGACGTGTTATAAATAAACTACAGTCAACAAGAAGGAGTGCTGCACATCAGGATTTTAACAGGACAACCTGATATCATAATCAGAGTTGCATCCATCAGAACTACTACTACATGAGCCGTCTCTGACCTTGCTGAAATAGTCTTCAAGAAGAAAGAGAGATACACCCGAAGGTGCGGGTAGGTCCCAGAGAAGTACTGTCCTCAACCGCCGAGCCAGCCAGCTGGGAGCAATCCTGCACCGCCCTTGGAAGCCTGCACTGTGTTCACATCGTGTGCAGGCATGTCAACACCTGAACGGACGTAATTCCTCCCTGGCAGAAGCCATTGTGTCACTTTGCAAGCCAGTCAAAGGGGAAAGACGGACTCCACTCCATGTTCTGGATCATCGCCCACAGGCCACAGGGGAGCTGCAGATTCAGACTGTCAAAAGTGGGATTCCAGGTTTGCCGTGCTTGGCACCTATGGCCAATCACCTCACCTGGTGGGCCAATCACCTCACCTTGTGGGCCAATCACCTCACCTTGTGGGCCAATCACCTCACCTTGTGGGCCAATCACCTCACCTTGTGGGTCAATCACCTCACTTTATGGGCCAATCACCTCACCTGGTGGGCCAATCACCTCACCTTGTGGGCCAATCACCTCACCTTGCAGGCCAATCACCTCACTTTATGGGTCAATCACCTCACCTTATGGGTCAATCACCTCACTTTATGGGCCAATCATCTCACCTTGTGGGCCGATCACCTCACCTTGCGGGCCAATCACCTCACCTTATGGGTCAATCACCTCACTTTATGGGCCAATCATCTCACCTTGTGGGCCAATCACCTCACCTTGTGGGCCAATCACCTCACCTTGCAGGCCAATCACCTCACCTTGCGGGCCAATCACCTCACCTTGCGGGCCAATCACCTCACCTTATGGGTCAATCACCTCACTTATGGGCCAATCATCTCACCTGGTGGGCCAATCACCTCACCTTGTGGGCCAATCACCTCACTTTATGGGCCAATCATCTCACCTGGTGGGCCAATCACCTCACCTTGTGGGCCAATCACCTCACCTTGTGGGCCAATCACCTCACCCTGTGGGCCAATCACCTCACCCTGTGGTCCAATCACCTCACCTTGTGGGCCATCATCTCACCTTGTGGGCCAATCACCTCAACTTGTGGGCCAATCATCTCACCTTGTGGGCCAATCATCTCACCTTGTGGTCCAATCATCTCACCTTGTGGTCCAATCATCTCACCTTGTGGGCCAATCACCTCAACTTGTGGGCTAATCATCTCACCTTGTGGGCCAATCACCTCACCTTGCGGACCAATCACCTTGACAACCAATCACAGACAGGGTGGGCTATTTTGAAAACTGGTGTTAGTTGACACTTGAGAAGAGTTCTCAAGCCGAAGTCGTTCATCGATTCTGAAAGTTATAGAACCCTGTCAGAAAAGTTCATTTTTAATGGATGTAAATCATGGTGGATCAGGCGAAAATGCTGCTTCTGTGCGACATGCTGCTGGAAGCTGTGTGCGCACAGAGGAAAATCACTGCGCCAGTCTAAACTTCAGTATGTTTTTTTTGTAACCCACAGGCTTGGACTCTGGTGATGTTTCTGTAACCCACAGGCTTGGACTCTGGTGGTGTTTCTGTAACCGACAGACTTGGACTCTGGTGGTGTTTCTGTAACCCACAGGCCTGAACTCTGGTGTGGTGTCTGTAACCCACAGGCCTGAACTCTGGTGGTGTTTCTGTGACCCACAGGCCTGAACTCTGGTGATGTTTCTGTAACCTACAGCCTGAACTCTGGTGATGTTTCTGTAACCTACAAGCCTGAACTCTGGTGATGTTTCTGTAACCTACAAGCCTGATCTCTGGAGATGTTTCTGTAACCCACAGGCCTGAACTCTGGCGGTGTTTCTGTAACCCACAGGCCTGAACTCTGGTGATGTTTCTGTGACCCACAGGCCTGAACTCTGGTGATGTTTCTGTAACCCACAGGCCTGAACTGAACTCCGGTGGTGTTTCTGTAACCCACAGGCCTGAACTCTGGTGATGTTTCTGTAACCCACAGGCCTGAACTCTGGTGGTGTTTCTGTAACCCACAGGCCTGAACTGAACTCTGGTGGTGTTTCTGTAACCCACAGGCCTGAACTCTGGTGATGTTTCTGTAACCCACAGGCCTGAACTGAACTCTGGTGGTATTTCTGTAACCCACAGGCCTGAACTGAACTCTGGTGGTGTTTCTGTAACCCACAGGCCTGAACTGAACTCTGGTGGTGTTTCTGTAACCCACAGACCTGAACTGAACTCTGGTGATGTTTCTGTAACCCACAGGCCTGACCTCTGGTGATGTTTCTGTAATCCACAGGCCTGAACTCTGGTGGTGTTTCTGTAACCCACAGGCCTGAACTGAACTCTGGTGGTGTTTCTGTAACCCACAGGCCTGAACTCTGGTGATGTTTCTGTAACCCACAGGCCTGAACTCTGGTGATGTTTTCTGTAACCCACAGGCCTGAACTCTGGTGGTGTTTCTGTAACCCACAGGCCTGAACTGAACTCTGGTGGTGTTTCTGTAACCCTCAGGCCTGAACTCTGGTGATGTTTCTGTAACCCACAGGCCTGAACTCTGGTGGTGTTTCTGTAACCCACAGGCCTGAACTCTGGTGGTGTTTCTGTAACCCACAGGCCTGAACTGAACTCTGGTGGTGTTTCTGTAACCCACAGGCCTGAACTGAACTCTGGGTGGTGTTTCTGTAACCCACAGGCCTGAACTCTGGTGATGTTTCTGTAACCCACAGGCCTGACCTCTGGTGATGTTTCTGTAACCCACAGGCCTGAACTGAACTCTGGTGGTGTTTCTGTAACCTACAGGCCTGAAGTCTGGTGTGTTTCTTCAACCCACAGGCCTGAACTCTGGTGGTGTTTCTGTAACCCACAGGCCTGAACTCTGGTGGCGTTTCTGTGACCCACAGGCCTGAACTCTGATGAGTCTGATGGCAATGCTGTGGTTGGAAAAAGCACACTGGCGGAAGGAATTATCACTGTCCATGGCCCTGACCTGACTGTGTGCCTGGACGTTTGCGAAAGCGGTGAAGGAAGGTCACCCAGCATGGCAATGACCTGTGTGTGTGACGCTGTGCCTGTGTTCCTGTTCACCTGTGTTATGCAGCACACCCATGGTGAGCAAAGCGAAGGGAACTGTACACACATGGCACCGACATGACTGCCACTTTGTGCCTGTCCTTCTGTTCACTTTGTGTTCCTCATGCACGCACACGCACACACACACACACAAACACTCACATTTCATTGACTATCCCATGGGTGGAAGCAGATCTTTGCTACACATTAAAGCGAAAAGCCACAGCCCAGAACACCCTTCCAGTTATCTCATCGTAACAAAGACACCAACAAAGACATGACTAACTAACTAAGGCCTCACCTGTAACATGCCTCAATGTAACAATGACACCAACAAAGACATGACTAACTAACTAAGGCCTCACCTGTAACATGCCTCAATGTAACAATAACACCAACAAAGACATGACTCACTGACAAAACCCTCACCTGTAACAAACCTGATCATAACAAACAGCCAACAACGACACGACACAGGGACAAAGCCCTCACCTGTTAACAAGCCTCATCATAACAAAGACACGACACAGGGACAAAGCCCTCACCTGTTAACAAGCCTCATCATAACAAAGACACGACTCAGGGACAAAGCCCTCACCTGTTAACAAGCCTCATCATAACAACGACACGACACAGGGACAAAGCCCTCACCTGTTAACAAGCCTCATCATAACAAAGACACGACTCAGGGACAAAGCCCTCACCTGTCCGACAGCGAGGGTTCCAGAGCTGGAGGTGGACTGGCCACTACTGCTGTGTCCGTCCCCCCCCTTCCCCGACGTCTGTAGGGCGTAGAAGGAGCGCTGACAGTGGCCGGGCGTGGTGGCCATGCTGGCCGCTATCAAGGCCGTGTTGTTGGGGTAACGCATCTGGACGATGCGCGAACAGGCTGAAACACAACACACACAACGCATGGCAGCCATGTCTCACGTAAACAACACGCAGAACACACAAACAGCCGTGTGACGCATGCTACCCTAAGAACTCAAGACAGTCCTTCAACATGACATAGAAAGCTCTTGACAATCGCATCACACACTATACAAAGAACACACATGACAGTCATGTCATGCACAACACAGAGAATTCATAAAAACTGTGTATCATACAACACAGAAACCTATCACAGTCATGTAATACACATGCAAACATACAGAGGTAAAAAAAAAAAAAAAAAGGTTAAACAGGGGAGCTAACTTCCAACTCTTTCCAAGAGGAAACCTCCCTTGAAACGTCCAGGGGCCAAGAGGAAACCTCCCTTGAAACATCCAGGGGCCAAGAGGAAACCTCCCTTGAAACATCCAGGGGAGTTTCCGCTCACTAGAGTTATTTTCCATGTTCCTCAAAAGGTGAGGCATGCTGTGTTCAGGGGGAAAAAAAAGAAGAAATATATGTAAGCATCTAGTAAGCAAGTGAGTATGGAAACAACATAACTGAACATGAAATCTGTCAGTGGCTATAAAGTCACTGTTTATGTTATCACGTCTATATCCCTGGAGAATGCTACAGATGTGAAGTCAAATTCATGTCATTAAATTTGCAAACTTACAGACTGATGCAAACTCACCGCTACAACAGGTAAGGTAAGATAATGTTGCTTGTAGCCCAGCCGACCTCACAGGGCCATATCAGGGCTGTCACCACGCTGAAGTCAACTCACAAGTCAAGAAAAATAAAGAAAACTTGTTCACGCAACCCTTTTAAAATACACCTTCTAAAAACACACCGGAAATGTTGTGTAAACAATCTTTCTTCTCTCAAGTCTTCTGATCAGATGAAAAATGTTGATCTCTTTCAGAAATTCAAAGATCACATCAGGTGGGTCACCTCTGAACAGGGTTTTCATGGAGTCTGCTGTAAAGTGTTTATGTCTCACACCATGCAAGTCCCAACACTCTAAAAGAACATGTTTCACTGTGAGTGGTACATGACCTTTTAAAATCTAAGAATTGGTATATCAAAAGAGTGGCCTGTTCGCAAACGGCACAAAACTGTTTCTTCTTTATGGCCACCTCAGGAAGATGGTAAAACCTCTTTCAGGTTTGGATGGATTTTAAATAGTTTGTTACCCATCTGCAAGTTCCCTTCCTGTCGCCAGAGGTCTTTGATGTAAGCCGGGGCTTTGGGTCTCAGAGCAATGTGAAGAGCAGACAATCTGAGCAGACATCCAGTCCATGCTGCCCCAGTTCTCATAAAAGGGGGGCTACTCCTTCCCGTTCGCAGCATACAAATCCTTCATCTCGAGACTTCAGAAAACACATCCCAGTGCAAAGAATTCCCATGACTGACGTGACAGTCCACCCGTCAGGACAGAACACAACCATGGGCTAGTAACTGCCCTAGCACATGTAGCAGGTTCTGGGCTTGACAGTTTGAGCCAGTCGGCTTCCCCCCACTACCCCCCCCCCCCCCCCCCCACCAGCAGTGGTTGTACCTGTCTGATACACTGAGAGTGGAAGGCTGGCAGACCAGGACAGTGTTCTATTCCAGTTATCTTTCCCTATCAATGGTACTGGCAATCGTCCTATCAAAATGGCTTTCCAGGATCAGCAGTCCTGGAATCCAGAAAGCTGGTTCAATCCATGAAAGTATCGACCATACTTGACAGCCCCTCACAAACATGGCCGTCATCAGACTGTCTACATACCAACACACACATACACACACACACACACACACACTTTACAGCTATTCATTACAGTGGCTGTCATCAGACTGTCTACATACCAACACACACACACACACACACACACACACACACACACACACCACACACACACACACACACACACACTTTACAGCTATTCATTAAAGTGGCTGTCATCTGATGGTGCCTACATACCAACACACGCATGGATTTAACAGGTTTCTCACAGAGGTAGCTATCATCAGAGTGCATCATGTTCAGACCAACAGATACATACTGATTTCAGAACTGCTCACTGATGTAGCACTCACCACACTGTATCTACACACCAACACACTCAATCACCTAATCGCCACTCACAGAGGCAGCTATCCTCCAAGGTGATCCAACACACACCACCACCACCCCCCTCCCCCTACCCCACCCCTCCAAACTGTCGATGACTACAGACCCCACAAAGGCTCTTACCATCCTGAAACACGCGTTCCACGTTCAGCCCGTAGGTGGCGCAGGTCTCGTAATAGGAACACCGCTTGAGGTCGTTGGCCAACTTACGAGCCCTTGTGTCGTCGATGACCCCGGGGTTGTTCTCACTGATGGCGTCTGTGACACAGGCACCAATGGACGCACTGAGCGAAAGGGATATTCTGTTCTCTAAGTTGTACACAGTACACATAATAACTCAAGAGACTCAAGACTGGGTTGGTCTCTATAATTAGAACCAAAAATGACTTCATACAATGAGATATACTCCATGCACAGGAAATAATCTATATCCAGGAGATCGAGATACTCTATACGGGGAATATCATACTCTGTGTATGGGATATACTGAATGCATGGAATTATATATTCTACATATGTGATGCTAAATTCTCTATATTCTATGCACGGTCCCGATGTTGATGTTATGCATGGAATATTACACACCATTCATGAGATATTATACTCTATCTATATAATAAACTCTGTGCACAGGAACACTCTATGCACATATACTCAACACATGGTACATATAAACTACACATTGGCTATGATCTATGCTCTTGATGTCATACTTGATGCATGGGATATACTATCTGCATGAGATGTACTCCAAGCACACAAAATTATACTCTGCACATGGGATTTGCTCTACACACACAGTTGGAAGAAGAAACTCAGGGGGAGCTTGACAGCAGAAGGTCTTCAGAGAAGAAAACCCCCCTCAGACAGGTGTTTCGGCCCTGAACTCCTTACACTCTAAGGGGGCCGGGCCGCATCCAGGTCATGACTCCCAGATGCCCTTCTACTGCCAACTTCTTTTTTTCTGGCGCTGCCAGGAAAGCAGAAATACACTACCTACACACACACAGATATTCTCACAGGGATATTCTCAATGCATGGGATGTTTTCTATAGACGAGATATGTATGCCCTGTACACGCAATACGCTCGTAGCAGGGAGAGATTCTTGGCATGGGATATTACACGCTGCACATGGAATACAGTTTCTGCACAGAATAGAGTATGCATAAGACACGCTTTATGCATGAGATAAATTGTATGCATGGGGTATTGTGTTTATGAGGTGTAGTCTATACAAGGTTTATACTTCTTTTTATACTAAGTATACTGGATACCCTGAATGCAAGAAACAGACTAAATGTCAAACAAGTTACAAATACAAGAAAGGTTTTCCCCTTGCTTCTGTAGCAACAGTCGAAATATATGACATAACAACACACACACACACACACACACACACACACACACACACACACACACACACACACACACACACACACTCACCCTGTGTCCCCACCAGGATCAGGGGGATCTCCTTGGTGTCTCTGTACTGTGCCAGGCGGGCGAAGTGACTGTAGACAGCCTGAAAGCTGATCTCATTCTCCAGGCTGAACACGAATATGACTGCGTCCACCCAGTGCGAGAACTGAAAGAAAAAAAAAAAAAACCACCACACCACCTTTTTCACTTACTTTGCAAGAACTGAAAACCTCACTCAAACCCTTCATATATCCACAGTCCCTTTGTAAGCACTGGAAACTCCCATCACACCCTTCATATATCCACAGTCCCTTTGTCATGATGTAAAAACCCCCATCATATCTTTCACACCCATGCTCTCTTTGTAATAATGTAAAATTCCCATAATACCCTCCATACACCCATGCTCTCTTTGTAATAATGTAAAACCCCCATCATATCTTTCATACACCCATGTTCCCCTTTAAGCATTGGAAAACCCTGATCCCACCCTTGTAATACCATTCATACTCCTTTTGTAACACCTGAAAAGCCCCCCACCACACCCTTTGTGCACTCACGCTTCCTTTTCACCCACTGCAACCCTATCACACCCTCTGAACACTCACTCACTCTCCATCTCTAAGAATGGAAAACACCCATCATACCCTTTACACCAACATTCCCTTTTAAACAACAGAAATCCACCACCACACGCTGTCATACACCCACACTCTGTTTGTACCATAGTGTTCAAGTACTTCAGCTGTTTGCATGATCCCTGAGTCTTTTACCCAGGGTACGACAACAACAACTTTCAACATCTGTTTAGATCTCCACCCGCAGTGGCCCCACTATGCAACTCAACTTGTTCCAGTGTTCCAAAGAACTTGTTCTATGTTCCAGAGAACTTGGTCGGTGTTTCAAAGAACTTATTCAGTGTTCCAGGGAACTTGTTTGGTGTTCCAAGGAACTTGCTCAGTGTTCCAAGGAACTTGTTCGCTGTGTCTTCACAGAACAGATCCAAACCATCGGCCATGCATTTCCCCACTCTGCCCAACCCCACAGTTCTCCCACTGTCTCTTACCTGCATCTCCGGCGACCCCCCTTCGTCTCGCACAAGGAGCAGGTAACTCTGCCCATCTATGATCACTTCCTTTTTGAATCGGCCACCTGGAACAGAGAGGTTGGGTAAGGTCATTTTGTTTGTAGCCCAGCTGACCGCAAAGGGCCATATCAGGGCTGCCACCATGCTGAAGTCAACTCACAAGTCATTTTTTAAAAAATGAACAAATAACAAAAAGACCTCACTTTTCACAACCCTTTAAAATAACCTCTAAAAGCACACAGGAAATGTTACAAATCTTACTTCTGTAAAATATTCCATCAGATGAAAAATGGTTTGACGTCTCTCAGAAATTCAAAGATCATGTCAAGCAGGTGGACACCTCTGAACAAAGTTTTCATGGAGCCTGCTGTAAACTGTTTATGTCTCACATCATGCAAGTCCCAACACTCTAAAAGAATATGTTTTCACTGTGAACAGCACATGACATGGCATACGCCATGGAGCTTCTTCACCTTTTAAGAGATCAGAATGGGTGTCAAAGAAGTGGCCTGTATACCTAAAAGATAAGAAAGGGTGTAAAAGGAGTGACTTGTGTGCAAACGCACATGACTGCTTCTTCTTGATGGCTGCTTTGGGACAGAGAGGGGGAAAACAACAGGGGGGAAATGATCAATGAGCGCTCCCCACTGTCAAAAGTGACCAATCATATGTAACAAATACCAGTGGATAGAGGTCAGTCCACTCATCAGTCAGCGTCGGTACCCAGTGCTCGAGAAGAACATGCATCAGCTGAAACTCGGCATTTCTGCATCGTTTCATTTCATTCCATTTCACACCGACATGTCCAACACCATGGCTTGCTGTTTTTATCTCCACTGTACTACATGCTCATCTTAATAACTTCTGAGCTGGGTGCTCATCTTAATACCCATCATACTGAGTATACTGTCATAACTATCATGCTCTGTGCTTTATCTTATTGTTATTAATATCATACTTATATCAACTATTAACTGGCCAATCATCGCAACCACCTCCCTACATACTCAACACAACTTTTTTTATTATTATTTTCATCACACTTACTATTAGTATAATAATCATTAACTGATCTATCACTGCAGCTATGTCTCCACATACTCAACACAATAACTATTTCACTATGTTCGTCACACCTCATGTGTCCATCAAAACAACTGATAGACAGGATGATGAGGATGAGGGTCAAACAATTAATATACAGGATGATCAGGATGCGGGTATGAAGTTCCACTCTCATCTGAGACTTGCATGACATGGCTGTACTCTACACTTACTTTCATAACTCATGGCAGGGTCAACCAGGCCTAAGAGATACATGCACCTGCAGGGCTGTACTCTACACTCACTTTCATAACTCATCGCAGGGTCAACCAGGCCTTAGAGATACATGCATCTTCAGTGATGGTCAGGTAATTTGAGCAACACTGTCAGAAACGCATCCAGTCAGTGGATGAAACAACTGTGTGGTCCCCGTCTTCCCAACTGAGCCCATGGCAAGCTGGCAGGAGCTGGTTTGGGCAGAACAATCCTACAACTAAATGACTTTGATGGGAATCGAACCCATGATCTCCCAGCCGAAATCCACAATGCTGACCGCTGAGCCCCAGCAGCTAGTACTAACGGTGTCTTCATTATCAATGGTTCATGAAACATTGTCAGCCTTCAAGTCGGCTCTCAGCTAGTACGAAAGGTCAGCCTTCAAGTCAGCTCTCAGCTAGTACTAAAGGTCAGCCTTCAAGTCAGCTCTCAGCTAGTTATAAAGGTCAGCCTTCAAGTCGGCTCTCAGCTAGAACTAAAGGTTAGCCTTCAAGTCGGCTCTCAGCTAGTACTAAAGGTCAGCCTTCAAGTCGGCTCTCAGCTAGTACTAAAGGTCAGCCTTCAAGTCGGCTCTCAGCTAGTACTAAAGGTCAGCCTTCAAGTCGGCTCTCAGCTCTCTTCCAGTACTGCACTGGGTAATGGCTGAATCACTTCTCGTAAAAAATTGCCAAGTGATTGTATTCCAATTAGAAGAACTCTTTGATTGTATTCCAATTACAAAAACTGCCACTTTGATTGTATTCCAATTACAAGAATTGCCACTTTGATTGCATTCCAATTACAAAATTGCCACTTTGATTGTCCAGTTACAAGAAATGCCACTTTGATTGTATTCCAATTACAAAGAATTGCCACTTTAGTTTAATTGTATTCCAATTACAATTGCCACTTTGATTGTAATCCAATTACAAAGAACTGCCACTTTGATTGTATTCCACTTACAAGAATTGCCACTTTGATTGTATTCCAATTACAAGAACTGCCACTTTGATTGCATTCCAATTACAAGAATTGCCACTCTGATTGTATTCCAATTACAAGATCATTGTGATGTGTTCTCTACAGTTTAACTTCATCTGTATATGTATCTAGTGTTTTTCTTCAAGTCATTTTGCTCTCACTCTGTCCTTCAAAGTTCAATGCCTCCCTCCCTCCCCCTCTGTCTCGCTCTTAGTCTTTGGACAAATCTCTCTCTAGACAAATCGCTCTCTCCCTCTCTCTCTCTCTATTCTAACACACACACACACACACACACCACACACACACACACACACACACACACACACACACACATGCTTGTTATACAAATACATGCACAG
Source organism: Conus betulinus (assembly GCA_016801955.1). Classification (NCBI taxonomy): domain Eukaryota; kingdom Metazoa; phylum Mollusca; class Gastropoda; order Neogastropoda; family Conidae; genus Conus; species Conus betulinus. The sequence continues at coordinate 166,359 of JADBJO010005247.1, forward strand.
ACATACAGACATTCACATTCACACACACACACACACACACACACACCACACACACACACACATAAAACATACATGCTTGAGCGCGTGCGCACACACACACACACACACACACACACACACACACACACACACACACACACACACATATACACACACGGACATATACGCACACACTAAAAAAATGCGATTTCTTTGTACAGCAATGAACACAGGTGGCTCACCCTCTGGAGACTCCTCCTGCATGTAAGAGCCAGTCAGGTAGCGGTGAACCAACGCCGACTTCCCGCTGTGGGTACTTCCCAGAATCCCCTGCACACCACATCACAGATATACCTGAGATTCAAAGGAATGAAATGGGGGCAGCATGCAAACAGCACCAGCACAGTACTTAGCTAACCATTTTCTGACGTCCTCCACCTGAAATATCCACAAACTGCCGACAGACACCGTATCAGACAAAGACCACAACGTATTCTCAAAAACATCATTCAGTCATTGCATTCAAGGTGCTGAGAAATTCAAGTACAAATTTCACCAAAAAGGCATGGCCGAAGCCAGGATGAGAGTGTAACATGATACACTGTGACGTACACCAAGGTAAGGAGTTGCTACAATGTTCTTCTGCCAAAAGGAACATGACGGCTGACAGTACTAGTGATGAGTGTAACATGATACACTGTACATGCACCAAGATAGGAGCTGCTACAATGTTCTTCTGTCAAAAGGAAACATGACGGCTGACAGAACTCGTGATAGTGAAACACTGTGATACCGACCAAAAGTGACAACTTCCCACAATGCCCTTCTGCCAAGGAAACATGACGGCTGACAGTGAAACACGGTGATACTAAACTGACACCTTCCCTCAATGCTTTTCTGAACAATCTGTTTCTCGCCCATCAAACAAAAAACTTTACCAATCACACATTCTCGAAACAAACAAAAATAACAATAATAAAACCACTCCAAAGCTTTAATTACAATAAATCAAAAAGGGATTTAAGAAAGAAAAAAAAAAAGTTTTTAAGAAAAAGAAAAAAAAACAGGTGAAAATCCCACATCCTACTGGCCACGGGCATTGAACTGCCAGAGTTTTCACCATGTCTAGGCATGGCATGAAGGAAAACACAGCCCATCCCTGTCCTTCAGCCGCCTTTAACCTTCCCAGAACTGAATCAAGTACCCTTTTTTTTTTTTTTTTGCTGTCCCATCTTCTGTACCACCTCAGTGGCATTGCACCCACGCCACTCATTCCGACACCCCATCACAGCCACAGCCTGGTCAGACCTGCCGCTGAACCGGCAGGGCACAACACCGGCAATCCACAGATGAGCAAGAGGCAACCCACCAAGGAGACACTGCACTGCTTCCCGAGTCATTTCGGTGGTGTTCATGGCGCCTGTTCTGATCTAACATACGCAGACACCACTACTAAGCCCCCTACTGACGACTATAATTGCTTATCGCGGAGCCGGCATAAGTGAACTCTCCCTCCTGGAGGGCGCCCACCACGTCCATCCAACGACAGTCCCCATGGACGTGCTGATACGGTGACCCCGATGGAACCAAACCAAGGCCACAGACGTGGAGAGGACATCGAAACTGAGGTCACCATGAAGCACGGCATGAGGGCCACAGAACTTGACTTTTTTTTTTTCATGTTGATCAATGAGAATGAGGATGATGAAGATGATGCTACAGATTTCCATTCTAGTCTGAGACGACATGACAGGGCTGTACTCCAAGCTTCCTTTCATGGATATATCCTGGCATCAAACACGGCCCAAGGAGAGATACAGACATGTGCAGTGTTGGTCCAGGAAATCTGAGCAACACTCTAGAGACACATCGTTAAGTGGTTGAAACTCCCAACTCTGATGGGATATTAACCCACAACCTCCCCAATTCTGCATTCCCCTGACGCTAACCAATGCGCCACAGCGGCTGTTCACGTACACCCATTTACCCTAAGTGATGGGAAAGAGTTTT
>JADBJO010005248.1:0-2500 GCA_016801955.1 Conus betulinus
CGGTTTGTGAAGACGAAGACTGGCGGCTGGTTAGGGAGAGTCGCTTGGTAAATGTGACCAGTAGCAGAGCGTTATTAAATGTGGTCGGAAACGGGGGGAGAATGTCACAAATGTACTTGTTTTTCGGAGTTGCCTGAGCTGACACATTCACACCCTCATAGACTAATGTGCATTTGCATGCGCTCGCCGCATGTGCACGTGCGTGTGCCGCGCGCGCGCACACACACACGCACACATAAACAGGCGCGCGCACACACACACACACACAAACGTACTCTCTCTCTCTCTCTCTCTCTCTCTCTCTCTCTCACACACACACACACACACACACACACACGCAGGCACGCACGCCGCAGCACGCACGAACACACGCACACAAACACACTCACACACACACACACACACAACACACACACACACACACACACACACACACACACGCACACACGCACACGAAACACACGCACGCACGCACACACACACACACACACACACACACACACACACACACACACACACACACACACACATGCGTGTATACCCACAGACTGGCACATACACCAGAGGAAAGCTGCTGCCTTTGGCACCCATTAGCTTTCCAAAATTTGTGAAGCAAATTAGGCAAAACGAATACAAATTAAGCAAACAAATGGCTAGTGACGAAAAAGGTCGTAGACAGTCTGGACGGCACATGAAACAGGAGAACAGGGCAGACGGAGCGTTGTAATGTAAATGGTTTCAGACAGTAAAGCGTTTAGTGTGAACATGGAGCAGGGATGCTGAAAGAAGTCGAAATGTCGTTCGTTCTCTCAAAGCAGTCACAGTGTTGTTTCATTTCCCCCAAAGCAATCAAAATATTGTTGTTCTTTCCCGTAGTGCAGTCAAAACGATCCTGGTTGTCTTGTCGAAGCAGTGAACACTGTTGACACTCTTTTATATCAAACCATTCAAAGTTAAGCTCTTCTGTCCCTTATGAAATATGAAAAGGCAGTCATTTTCCCCTTTAACAGTCAGGGTGTTCTGAGTGCTGTTTCCTTACAAAAGGTACTTGTTTTTCCTCTTGAAACCAAAATATAGCCATTCATCCTCCCCACCCATCCCTCTTTCCCATTCCCCAAAAGTTCAAAGTGCATGTTTTATAGTCAATCTCTCCTCAAAGAAGTCAAAAATGGTTTCACTCTTCCCCTCAAGATGTTCCCCTTCCACTCGGCCCCTGTCTGCCTCCCCAAATCAGTCAGATTCTTGCTTTTGTCCCCAGCATAGTCAAAATACCATTCTTCTCACCATGCAGTTCAGATGTACTCATTCTTCTTTTTCGAGCACGCAGAATATAGCCTTTGTTCACCTCTTCTTCCAGAAACCATCAGTTTTATAGTTTGGAGTCTAAACTGTGTTTCATAAACAAAATGGCACTTTGTTTCACAAAAGGGGGGGGTGGGGTTGATTTTTGTATAACTGAAATGACTGCAACAGAGTAATCCAACTAATTAACGAAATCAAGAATTATGAAACAGAACAGAAATAAATGAAAAAAATGAAAGAAGAGCGTGCATCTTCTTTCGTTTAGATTGCATATTAAACCATAAACAAAACTCTCAAAGAAAAGTTGATTCTCCTTTCATTGTAAACTTTTCCAATTGCCTTATACTGATTCGCCAACAAAACGGTAGTGTACTGCAGATCATTTTGTTGTGCTTCCTCGCTGTACACTTTTTGCTGTTCTGATATGTCAGAGAGGACGTTTTTCTGTCTTTCTCTCTGAGCTGACTGAAAATATATGAACACACACACACACACACACCACACACACACAAACACACACACACGTTTTATCTGTACAAAATGGATGGATTGAACCTTTCGTAAACAGCCACACACTGGGCTAAACCTCTACGGGCCCTACTTTTATACACTGACCATTCTCAAGGAAAGTGCCGACGAGATTGTTAGAGTGCAGAAGATATGGGTCATGACGTGTGTGGAGTGGAAAAATGGCCTGACTGTACGTATTCACAGCCTCAGTCTTTGAAGGCGCCACTCGCACTCTGTTGCCCACACGACAACACGCACAAGAAGTCAGTGTTTTTCTTTCGTTGGGTGAATCATCCTCTAAACACATTAATTAAGTGGGGTCATTAGAGGGGCAAGCAAAGGGGGCCAACGTTCCTATTCATCTTGATGAATTCCTTTTATGTGTACAGGTGTCCTGTCGGGTGCATATCTAGAGTAACTTCACGTTCTGATGTTTTATGTTTAAAGATGAAATACGTGCGCACAAATGCCTGTAGAAAATGTGTGTTGTGTGTGTGTGTGTGTGTGTGTGTGTGTGTGTGTGTGTGTGTGTGTGTGTGTGTGTGTTTACGCGTGCTTGCACGGGTGCATGCACGCTGTTGCTAAATCCTATTTTTGCTTGTCATCCGTTTGAATACAAACCTTGAATATGAATGAGAAGTACTACATCGATTGTGTAGTAGAATTAAAGAGGATAAACCAAACGTGC
>JADBJO010005248.1:5000-12500 GCA_016801955.1 Conus betulinus
CGCGCGCGCGCGCACACACACACACAACACACACACACACACACACACACACACACACACACACACACACACACACACACACAACGCACACACACGCACGCACACACACAGACACACACACACACCTACGCAGTAAACGATCTAATGCCAGCATGTCAAAAATAGACGAAACCTTTAGCATACATATAAAACAATGCTGTTCTCTGAAGTAGAAATGATATCTTATGCTTCACCCCCATCTTTCGTTTTCACTTGTTCCGGGGGAAAGAGAGCAAAACAAAATCAAATGCTGGATGCGAAAAGAACTCATTTACCATTCAAACACTATAGGTAACATAAAACAAGAGGAAGTGGAAGACATGTTCATTCTATTTTTAAAAAAAAAGGCGTGGGAGAGGGATGGGGATATAGCGCCACAATATAATAAGAAAATTCTTAGCACTTAAGGACAATTGATAGTTAACTGACTGATCATCTGTCTTCTAAAAGGAGTTCTGTCTCAGTCGTTGGCAAGTACCTACTGTGACCTGTATTTGACAGATTCATTGTGCCCCTTCCACTCCCACCCCGTCTGTGATGCACATGATTCTTGTAATATGTTTTTGTCGTTGATCGTTCACGATCACCACTGTCTCTGTTTAAATGTGATTGCCTCGGGACATGCTTACTCTTTGAACTTTAACAAACGGGTTGTGTGCGTGTGTGATGCACGTGCTTTGGTTTGTTCCTGGGCTGTTCGTGTTCCCCCTTCTCTATCTTCTGAAAAAGGTCATTTCTCTGCCGCTGGCACACATCACCCCTTGACGTCCTCAACCAGACAGGCTGTGAGCGTGTGATGCACGTGCTTTGGTTTGTTTGTTGACTGCTCACAATCTTTACTCTCTGTGTTCAAAAGAGATTCGTATCTGCTCACTGGCACACGCTTCCTCTTGAACTCCTGGCGTGTAAAGAGAGAGAGAGAGAGAGAGAGAGAGAGAGAGAGGACAGACAGACAGCCAGAACCTTCAGGCTGGTGTTCATACTGATCAAAGAATGTTTCTGTTCTATTTTTGATGCAAGGGAACAAGAACAATGGGTACACATAATACGAAAAGATTTTTCTCTCTAATATCGTATCACTTTCAAGACAACATTTATCACTTCTGTTGAATACATGGTTCAGTTTCAGCTTCATAACATGAAAAAAAAAATAACTCTGTGTCTCATTTGCCAATATTAATCTAGCCTGATCTACATGATTGACCAAATCAATACTTTCTTGAGATTGGTGGAAGAACGGTAGGCATCCCGTTTCAATACATCTACCCTTGAACTCCTGGCAATGAAACAGAACTTTGGTGGCTGATGAACATGTCACTTCGATTTCTGCAGGGCTGGGAACTGTCATTTTCAGTGACGGTAAGTTGCCATCAGCATTTCTACATTCCTCCCATTCCTTGTGTGTGTGTGTGTGTGTGTGTGTGTGTGTGTGTGTGTGTGCGTGTAGTAAATACATGTGTGAATGTGTGTGCCTTTGCAAAATTGAATTGATTATCCCTTTCTCTCTCCTTCCCATCCCTAGTTTTGCCAAAGATGTTAGATGGATGGAAAGGTGTGGGGCTGCTTATATGACATATCCAGGGTATGTCATAACGTGGTTTGATGATCGTCTTCATGCCAAGGAAACTGAACTTACGCTGTTTGCCATTCTGACTGCCACTGGCTGTACTAAAAAGAAGAGAGAGAGAAGCTGTGGAGAGAGTGACAGAGACAAATACATTGGCAGTAGAGAGACACACAGAGAGAGAGAGAGAGAGAGAGAGAGAGAGAGAGAGAGAGAGAGAGAGAGAGTCTGTGTTCACAAACGTTATGTGCTGTCTTGGGTTTTGTGAGATGAGAACAACTGTTTGCGCTGACAGGCATGAAGTGACTTATTGCCCTATGCTTTAGAACTGGTGATCTCTCGGTGACAGAACAGCCGCCTGTGTACAGACAGGCAGACCACGTATTTTTAGTCCTAGTGATAAATTCATCTGTTGCTGAACCGCTGATAACGTACCCGAGTTAGTGTCATTACAATTAGCCACTGGCATGGTTTATGGCCTGTAAATGCGACCATGTCTGTAAGTTTAGACATTCGGCTGGGTGATAATGGCATTGGCTGCTTTCTGCGGGTTTCAGGTTGTTGTTCTTTCCGTTTTTGTTTTTTTTTTCAGAGAGAGCTTGGACAGATGTACGACTAATTGTGTACATGTTCCATACACACCCTACACTCCTGACTACCTGCCCGTCCTAAGACTGTTTTAAATGTTTGACAGAAAGCTTTTAAACACCACCATCCCCAGTTCTGCTTTGAACTCATCGAACTCATCTTTTTCTCATGTTCATCCATTCCACGCACCCCATGCACATTCATCCATTCCACGCACCCCAGGCACATGCCACGCACAATCACACATGGACACAGACACACACACACACACACACACACACACACACACACACAGGTGCGTGAGGAGAGCGGGAAAGGGGGGAGAGAGGGGGGGGGGGGGAGAGGGGGTGAGCGTGGGATCGAGAGAGAGAGATATATATAGACAGACCGACAAACAGACAGGCAGATAGGAAAACAGACAGACAAACAGACTTACAAACAGACATAGAGACAGACGCAGACACAGACTCAGACAGAGACGCAGACACAGCCTCAGACACACACGCAGAAACAGACAGAAGGAAATAGCACAGACCACGAGAACTTTCAGCCAAGCATGCACTTCTAGCGTTTCCACACACTATTTTTTTACAACTGCGGCAGGGAAACCGACAGAGCCGCATCCCCTGATGTGTTTTAAAGTTTCTTCACTGCCAGACAAACTACGTGGAACGCAGAAGCCACGGAGGGTCTGGAGAACGCTGTGGTTTCTAACCGGTGTCATGTGCATTTTGCACTCCCGACACTTTGGGGGATAGGATTGTGAATTGAAATATTGTGTGACAGACCTTCCAGTCAATCATTGAATTAGTCGGTAGATTAACCTCGCAAATGGAACAGGGCGGGAGGGCTGGCGGCGAAAAATGGGGTGGGGGCATGGGAGGCTATAGTGTGTTTGGGTGACAGTTGGAGGTTGGAGGTGGGAGGTGGGGGGGGGGGGGTAGGGGCTAAGGATAATGATAAAAAACACAGACAGCTTTCTAAAAAGTTACAAGGATTCGATCGCCACATTGTTGCTATTCCAAAAGTGCAAAAATGTTGAAAGAAGTGCGTACGCTGATTTTTCTTCTTCTTTTTTTTGTTTTAAGTTAAAAGCCATAGGGCATTGTAAATGAAAAAACGAACATAAAATATCACATACCTCCACGTCACTCTTCTATCCACCCCACACCATTTTAATTCAGCCCTACTCACTAAAAGACATGTGCAGACACGTTCTCTTTTGCACAAACGGAGAGAGAGAGAGAGAGAGAGAGAGAGAGAGAGAGAGAGAGAGATCGGAGGGGGGCCAGCCAGCTGAACAGAGAGAGACAGACTTGTTGTTCGTCTTCGATTTCGAAGGTGACCATGACTACAATCTTAGATGGAAGATCGCTGAGTGTGTGTCCGCAGATGGCTGGTGAGGCCGATCTGGGCCCAAAAGGAACGCCCTCATATGGGACACATGTGGGTGGGTGCTACAGTGGAGGTGGAGGTAGCTCTGGCCTTGCGCGCGGCTCGCTTTCTCTCAGCTTCTGCTGGGCGTCTCTTCTCTGATGTACATGCACCCTTTGTGAGGCTGCTACGGCAGGCTGGGCGGTCCAGGGCTAGCGACTCCCAGGTGTTGAGGTTGATGTGTCCAGGCCTTTGAGGAACACTTTGAGGCAGTCCTTGAAACGTTTCTTCTGCCCCCCAACTTTGTGCTTGCCCTGACTCGGTTCTCCGTACAGCAGCTGTTTCGGCAGTCGACTATCCGGCACTCTCATGATGTGGCCAGACAAAAGGGTAGAAATTCACCACCTGACAGAAACTCAGACATAAGAAGACAGCAGCGGACAGACAGACAGACAGACAGACAGGAACACACAAACACACACACACGCGCGCGCGCACGCGCGCGCGCACACACACGCAAACGCACACACACGCAAACGCACACACGCAAACTCTCTCTCTCTCTCTCTCTCTCTCTCTCTCTCTCTCTCTCTCTCTCACGCACACATACATACATGCACACGCCCGAATACACAGACAGACAGACAGACAGACAGAGACTGGGGAGAGAGGGGGGGGGGGAGACAGACAGACAGACAGGCAAACAGAGACAGTGAGAATGAGAGAGAGGGGGGGGGAGAGACAGGACATACAGACAGACAGAGGCAGGCAGCAGCAGGCAGAGAGAGAGAGAGAGAGAGAGGAGAGAGAGAGTCAGTCGATAAGCGGATTCAACTTTCACTGATCTCAAAATGTCAGTTTTATCACCGCAACAAATCGGGACAACACAAACAAACTAGACATTCTGGGAGGGCCATAACTTCGCCCATTTGTTTGAAACAAAACCCACCTTTTGTTATTCTTCACTTTTTTTCTTTATTCTGTTTCTCTGTGATGCGTTCCAGATTGATATACCAGAAGGGGGGACAAATTTGGGGTGATGTGTTTCTTCCATAGCGTGGAACTGGCTGTTGTTTTCGGGATTTTGTTTTCTGCACTGGGGTTATTTCTTTCTTTTGCAGGTTCGCGAGGAAGAAAGCGGTGCCGTCATCATCATTGGCAGGTCAGGTGGTAACGGAAAGGTGTGGATTGGGGTGAAGTTATATGGGGAGGGGGGAAGAAGAAGGGAGACGGGATGAGGACGGAAGGAGGGTAGGGGAAACCGGGCATTCATTGCCTGCCAGCTGGCTAAACTCGTCGTCTCCATCACTTCAGGAAAATATCTAAGAGCCCGCACGTGCGCCTGCAAACACACACACACACACACACACACACACACACACACACACACACACACACACACGCACACACACACACACACACACAAACATACACACACATGCGCGCGCACACACACACACACACACACACACACACACACACACACACACACACACACACACACACACACACACACACACACACACACACACACACACGCCCGAAACTCGTCCTCTCCATCCCTTGAGGGGTGCGCGCACACACACACACACACACACACACACACACACCACACACACACACGCACACACACACACACACACACACGCACACACACACATGCACCACACACACACACACACACACACACACACACACACACACACACACACACACGAGAGAGAGAGAGAGATGAGAGAGAGAGAGAGAGAGAGAGAGAGAGAGAGAGGAGAGGAGACGTGGAGAGAGAGAGAGAGAGATTTAAACAGACAAAGAGAGACAGGGAGAGCGGAGAGAGGGATTTACACAAGACAAACGTTTCCACTGCAAAGACTAAATATCACCCCAGCTAACGTGTTTTTTGTTTGTTTGTTTGTTTGTTTTTTGTGCTGCGCTCGCCCCCCCTACGAAGGAGCCAGTAAAGAAGAAAAAAGACGATAGACAGAAAGACAGACAGGCAAACAGACAGACAGACAGACAGACAGACGGACGGACAGGTATGCCGATAATCAAACCGAGAGACACATTTGTGTAGACAGCAATGTGCAATATAATCCACAGTCAGTGACGTTAAGTCAGTAACACTGAAACCTACAATCAAGGTTCATGTTATCTTGGATGTTATCATTGCTGTCAGCACCATGGTCGCGCTGTCGTTCACGTTGTCTTTGTTGTCTTGTTCTTTGTTGTTGTCAGCGCATATTTAAAGTCGTATCTGTGCTGCGTATTACCGAAATGTTTTTTCCAGGTCAAAATCCGTAGACTGTCTGAGTTAGAATTCACTGATAGTGGCCCCATTGGTGTATTTAGAAGTTTTAGGAGTCAACACGTATATGAAAATAGGAAAAATGACCGAAGCACAGACCTGAAAGAATAAAGACAAACACCAAACTATGAGCAAAAAAGAAACGCATATATTTTTTTTATTTCAGTCATTTCATGCGTCATTTAGCATTCAAAATAGTACAACCACAGAAGAAATAAGACATCAATCTACTGTTATGTCTATTCATTATGTCTGACTATTCACACTGGACAGAGTTCCCTGGTATACTGGGCATGTTTCTGACAAACGTTTCCCTGATATTTTCAGCGAAAGAAATATGCGTTTCTTGTTGCCCTCATTATTGCCAAAAAGCATGCCAGTACCGTGCTGAAATGGAAACCGATCAACGAACGCCTACTGTACTGTGTGAGAATGAACTCCAAGTGTGCCAAGCTATCAGTTATAGTGGCCTATGCACCAATAGACAACGCTGACGAGGAGGACAAGGATCAGTTCTACAGTGCACTCCAAGCAACATTGGATGACATACCAAGACACGATGTTCTTCTCCTGATGGGGGACTTCAACGCAAGACTTGGTAGCAGCAATGAGAACAAGGAAAGAGTTATGGGGAAACATGGAATAGGAGACAGGACTGACAACGGCGAACGACTCATCCACCTCTGTGAAGAAAATGATCTTGTCATTGGCGGTACTCTTTTCGCTCACAAAACCATCCACAAGCTAGCATGGACATCCCCTGACGGAAAGACAAAGAACCAAATTGACCACATCATTATCAACGGAAAATGGAGGCGCTCCCTACAAGATGTACGTGTGATGCGATACACAGATGTTGGTAGTGACCATGAACTACTGGTAGCGAAACTGACCCTCAAACTGAGGAAGGCAAAAGTTGGGGACAGTCGGAACCTGCGCTTTGATGTTACCAAGCTAAAAGATCCAACAACAAAGAAAGAATTCTGTGTCACCCTGAAGAATCGCTTCAGCGTCCTCCAAGATGAAACAGCACTGACCATTGAGTTTCAACAAGGCTATAACCGAAACAGCAAAAGAGACAATAGGTTATAGGAAAAGTGTGAAATCTGAGTGGATAACTGCCAACACATGGAAAACCATTGAGGAGAGAGAAAACAGATCAAGAAGAAATTGCTAGATGCCAAGTCACCCAGACTAAAGGAAAGAATAGCAGCCCAGCACAGAGAGAAAGACAGAGAGGTGAAGTTGTCTGCAAGGAAAGATAAACGTCTCTATGCAGAGAGGCTTGCTGAAGAAGCTGAGACAGCAGCAGAGATGAAGGATATGAAGACAGTGTATAGAACCACCAAGAAGCTACGGGGAGACAGAGGACAGAACCAAGACATACCAGTTAAGGCAGAGGACGGAACACCAATCACAGAGAACGTGCCAAGCTCGAGAGGTGGAGAGAGCACTTCCAGAGGATCCTAAACCGCCCTGATCCACCAGCACCAGCTGACATTCCTATGGCAGAGGAGGACCTGGACGTCAACATGGGAGACATCACAGTAGATGAGGTCAAGGAAGCCATCCGCAAGCTAAAGAATGGCAAAGCTCCAGGAGAAGATGGTGATGCCCCGAGATGTTGAAG
>JADBJO010005248.1:22500-25000 GCA_016801955.1 Conus betulinus
TTTCATTATTCGTGACAGGGTGAAGTTTTGAAAAACATACAGGCGATTGGTAGAAGAGTGGACAGTGTGTATGTGTTGACACATTTCCCCTAGAACTTCTGGAAATGGAACAGAACTTTGGCTGCCTATGAACGATGCCACTTCCAGTTCTACAAGGCTGAAAAACAGTCATTTTCCAGTGCGTTAAGTTCTCTTCAGTACTTCTGCAGTCTTCCCATTCCTCCTGGTGTGTGTGTGTGTGTGTGTGTGTGTGTGTGTGTGTGTGTGTGTGTGTGTGTGTGTGTGTGTGTGTGTGTGTGTGTGCATGTGTGTGTGTGCATGTGTGTGTGTGTGTGTGTGTGTGTGTATGTGTGTGTGTGTGTGTGTGTGTGTGTGTGTGTGTGTGTGTGTGTGTGTGTGTGTGTGTGTGTGTGTGTGTGTGTGTGTGTGTGTGTGTGTGTGTGTGTGTGTGTATTATGCTTTCATGTGTGGCATTTTCATGAAATGATGAACGGGACGAGTTCAGCTGGGTTGGCAGGCAAGAAGCGCTCAGTGTTCCCTACCCTCCTTCCGTCCCCATCCTCCCCCTTCCACAGTCCCCCCTCCCACTTGCCATTCACCCCAGTCCCCCCCAGCCTTTCCCCTCCCACTTGCCATTCACCCCAGTCCCCAGCCTTCCCCTCCCACTTGCCATTCACCCCAGTCCCCAGCCTTCCCCTCCCACTTGCCATTCAGCCTTTCCCCCCAGTCCCCAGCCTTCCTTCCCCTCCCACTTGCCATTCACCCCAGTGCACCCCCCCAGCCTTCCCCTCCCACTTGCCATTCAGTCCCCCCCAGTCCCCAGCCTTCCCCTCCCACTTGACCTGCACACCCCAGTCCCCAGCCTTCCCCTCCCACTTGACCCCTGCACCCCAGTCCCCAGCCTTCCCCTCCCACTTGACCTGCACCCCAGTCCCCAGCCTTCCCCTCCCACTTGCCATTCACCCCAGTCCCCAGCCTTCCCCTCCCACTTGACCTGCACCCCAGTCCCCAGCCTTCCCCTCCCACTTGACCTGCACCCCAGTCCCCAGCCTTCCCCTCCCACTTGACCTGCACCCCAGTCCCCAGCCTTCCCCTCCCACTTGACCTGCCAAGGATGATGACAGCGCCGCTTTGTTTCTTGCCGACCAGCAAAGGAAACAGGCGACTCCAATCCAGAGAAAAAAAGATTTAAAAAGAAGAAGAAGAAGAAGAAGAAGAAGAAGAGGAGGAGGAAGAAGAAGAAGAAGAAGAAGAAGAGAGAGAGAGAGAGAGAGAGAGAGAGAGAGAGAGAGAGAGAGAGAGAGAGAGAGAGAGAATACAAACAAGCAAAAGAAAAAGAAGAAAACAAGAAAGAAAACAAGAAAGAAGAAACTCTTTGCCATCGTCTAGAAGAAACATCACCTCCAAAATTTGTCCTTTGGTATCTCAATCTGAAATCTATCATTTAAAGGAGGAAAGAAAGAAAGCAAGAAGAAGAAGAAGAAGAAGAAGAAAGAAGAAGAAGAAGAAGAAGAAAGAAAATATGCGGTCTTTTTTCAATCAAAATAGGCAGAATTGTCGATTGCGAGAGGTTTTAATTTCTTGTACTGTTTTGTGCCAGAGAATCTGACACACTCCGTCACCTCATTCCAGTGTTTTTTTCTCTGATTGAATGGCTGGCTGTCTGGGTGTCTCTCTCTCCCTGTCTCTGTCTCTCTCTTTGTCACTTTGTCTTTTTTTTTCGCACTGCGTCACTATGTTTGTCACAGTCAGTATGTCTGTCTCTCGCGCCTTTGTACTCACTCGTCTTCCCGTCCATATATGTCCTTATTGTTCTTTCTCGTTCACTTTTTGTTCTCTCTCCCTCCCTTTTTGTTCTCTCTCTCTCTCTCTCTCTCTCTCTCTCTCTCTCTCTCTCTCTCTCTCTCTCTCTCTCTCTGTATTCTGTGTATTTGAGTGTCTGTTCGTGTCTCTGTTGTGTGCGTGTAGATACAGCAGCCTGTATAATGGACTCACACACACAATGAAAGACAGAGACAGAGAGACGGAGAGAGAGAGAGACAGACAGAGGCAGAGAGAGATAGAGAGACAGAGAAAGAGAGAGAGAGAGAGAGAGAGAGAGAGAGAGAGAGAGAGAGAGTATACACTATGCCATATCTGTATACCCACAGGGAGAGAGAAATAGAGAGAGACAGACAGAGACAGACAGACAGAGAGACACAGACAGACAGACAGGCAGAGACGGACAGACAGACAGACAAACTCACAGAGAGACAGAAGAGAGACAGACAGACAGACAGATAGAGACAGACTGAGAGACGGAGACAGACAGGCAGACAGACAGACAGAGAGAGGGATGATGATGATGCCATGTCCGTACACATTTAATGTTTGAGGTCCCCACAAAGAGACAGTGCTGTGATCAAGCACTCTTTGACTTCACAAAATTCCTGTGATGGATTTTTTTTGGTCGCATTGTCAAACGAGCAGGCAGACAGGTTCTTTGTGAGGATGGGTCCTC
>JADBJO010005248.1:42500-47500 GCA_016801955.1 Conus betulinus
GCGAAATACGGCAAAATAAAATCAATACAACCCAAAGCCTCTACGCATATTGTAGAAGGAAGGGAGGGGAGGGGAATGCATGTGATTCCACCACAGCAAGCGATGGCCATTTCCTTGCAGGAAAATTGCTACGCTGCCTTAACGTTATATTGATGGATCTTTACCTCCCTATCTCTCCACTCTCCTTCAGATCTGTCAGCCATACCACTCTCTCAGATCCTTTTCAGAACAAAAAACAACAACTCTGCTTGCCTCCAAAACTGTTATCTGGAACGCTTTGCCATCCCCTTTTAAAAACATCCAAACCTTGAAAACCTTCAAGACTGAAAGACTTCCTTTTGTTCGTGATAGTTACGAATTGACTCATCAATATTACGCAAAATGCACTGGACTATGGGTTTTGTTTTTTCATTGTTAGTTTACGTTCGTAGGATTGTCTAATGTTTGTATGCATGTGTGCCTGATGCACTTTGAGCCTGTATTTTAGAGTATTGCGGCATATAAAAGTAAGGAGGAGGAGGAGGAGGACGACGACGACGACGACGATGATGATGATGATGATGATGATGACGACGACGACAACGAAGACGACGATGACGACGACGACAACGTTTAAGATGACGACGACGATGATGATGATGACGACGACGATAATGATGACGACGACGACAGTGACGACGATTAAGACAACGACAACAATGATGATGTTGATCATGATGATGACGATGACAGTCATGATGATGATGTTTTTGATGACGATGACGATGATGATGATGATGATGATGATGATGATGATGGTCATCATCATCATCATCATCATCATCATCATCATCATCATCATCAGGTAATGATGATGATGAATTTTTTCGGCACAATATTCCTGGACCGAGATTCGAATTGGAGGAATAGCTGAGCTATACCTGGCATTTAGCATAAAGAGGTGATATTATGGGCATAGTCCCAGTTATTAGACTCTAAGTCAGCCGTTGGTCAAACAGGAATTTCAGTGTCACGTTACGAAATTACTTCCCAGCAGATCAGACAGGGTATGAGCCTAAAACTCACCACCTGCGGAGTCATTCCAGACTGAAATTTCCCCCCACCTTTCCCCACTCATTTTGTTCCAAATTCCCAAAATATATCAAAAGACGAAACGTTTCAATCAAAGAACACATCACCTGAACTAACAACTACCCCCACCCTGTTTTCAAAAACTACTCCCCGGTGACTGATTTGGGTACAAAGTCCACAAACACCCCGTGGTGTGAATATAGGTGTGTGCCCAAACTTACCTTGGCTATGTGACAGGAAACTGGGAACGGGCACGTGTCTAGGTCTCTTCATAGGCTATTTCTTTGACCTGGTCCCAAGTCGCTCTCATGGAGTGGTTCTGAGTCAAGTCCTGAATCACCACCCTCATCGCGGCCCCTTCCATTCCTAATTCCCCAGCCTTCCCCTCCTCCTCCCAATCCAGGTACAACGTGTTTGAACTGATGGGGCGACTTGAGGGTTTGGATGGATAGGAATGAATGACTTTGCAGCAAAAGGGATTTAGATTCACTCTCCATGCGTAGAGTATGGGCATCCATCCATCCATCCATCCTTGCACATCCGCCGGGGAGTGATTTTGAGAGCGGGGTGATTACGGTACAATAGACGGGAATTAGAAACCACCTGCAGGGACAAAATCACGACATGAAAGTAGCATCTGTTCCCAACAGGTGCTCTCCCTCATAATGTGAATAGTCTCACCTATAAAATCCGCATGAGCACCTATATTTGGGAAATACACGTTTGGAAGAAATGTTCTGAAAAACTATGAACTGAAGTGTACTTTGAGCCACATTAACATTATTATGAAGATATCTGAATGCGTTGGGTTAATGACAAAATACTATACTTTGATTCAAGGTTATGTATTCAACATGTCTAGTTTCTGGTCTAACATTATGAACAATGAGCAGTAAGTTTGATTCCTTTCAACCGCTTTTTGATTAACGGATGATTACAGAAAAAAGTACAAGAGAAAGCGTATCATCAAGACCACACAGAGAGCGAGAGAGAACACGTGAACTCGTTAACTCGTGACTTTAATGTGAGTCTCCAGCCTATCTACATGAGACACGTAACATGAAATTGCTTATGCTATTAGGAAATTTTTCAAAAAGAAGGATGCTCATTTCGCGATAACAAAAGTAACAAACTTAGGTTTATAACATTTCATTTCAACTATTCCTCTCTAAAACGTAAGGCGTAATGTACAAACATAGCAACATCTCTCATTATGACAGCATTATCGTTTTGCAGTAGTGTCTTCAACTGGACCGGAAATTATCTTTATAGTGTTTATGAATATATTGTTTTCGTAATTTTTGTAACTTGGACATCTTAGAAAGAAAATGTATTTCAGTTTCTTCTTCACTGCTGCAAAAAGAGCAGGTGGTTATTTCTGTAGTATCGGTATACTTTTTATTTGTTCGAAGCTCATTAACACCTAATCTGACTTTTGCTAATGCCCTCTGAATTTTGTAATGTTGATATCATGTAAGTATTTCTCAGGTTGATGCAGTGATTTAAAGGATCGGTAGACGGTATAACGATAGCTACTTTCTAATTCACTGTGCCAGTCCTGTTCGAAACTGTCTCTGTCTAAACACTGATAAGAATGCCTTTTCATCTCCCTTCCCTCCCTTTATCCACACTTCTGAAAATCCGTAGGAGTCAAAACAATGTTTTATGTCTAAAGCCCAGTTGGGGGATTTACTAACTTCTTTCATTCTTTTTCGAATGCTTGTTTCGGTATTTGGTTTGGCGTCATTTTTTTTCATGAACCAGCATTTCACTACCCGTAAAGTGCCATCACTATATACAGGGTATTTGCCTAACTCACCATAAACAAGAGTATTTGGCGTCTTTTTGCCGATTCCCAAGAACCTTTTTACAAGCAGAGATGTAGGCGTTCTGTTGCTTTAAAACGTATGAGGCCCAATATTTCTGATGAATATAATATCAGCGGTTTAACCTGTGCATCAAATAATTTAGAGAGACAGAGACAGACAGACAGACAGACAGACAGACAGACAGACAGACAGACAGGCAAACAGAGATTCAGATAGTTTTACTTGGCCATAAAGGCAGGCTTTACGTACACCTGGGGAATTAGGTTGTTTAAACTTTCTTGTAATAGCCTCCTTTTCTTTGCCCCGGAATCCTTTTGTTTGTATGTTTGTGTGCTTGTTCTTCGGAATCAAATTGTCACCGATCTTCTAGAATGTAATTCACACTCTGTGTAGCTCGGATATCTCTTATTTTGTTTTCAGCTTAAACTACACACAGTTATGTCTTTTTTTGTAGTTTGTGAATTTATGCACGCAAGCACCTATACACGCACGCACGCTCGCTCGCACACATGCACGCACGCACGCACGCACATACGCAAGCACACACACGCACATGCTCACATGCACACACACGCATGCACGCACGCAAGTAAGCTGTTATATGGACAGGTACACACATGGGAACGCTCCCGTGGAGGTTCAGTCATGTCGGGTCAAGTGCCAATGACTGGGGAGCATTCATGTGTTTGACAACTTCACGAAAGGTCCTGTACGTGCCGGCGCCATTTCTGTGTGCACCCACAGCGCAGGTGTCCAAGGGGTGGTACAGGATTGCTCTCAGCTGGTTGGTTCGGCAGTTGAAGACAGTGCTTCCCTGGGTCTCACTCACAACGTTGGGTGGATCTTTTAGTACAGGATTGCTCTCAGCTGGTTGGTTCAGCAGTTGAAGACGGTGCTTCCCTGGGTCTCTCTCACATCGTTGGGTGGATCTTTTAGTACAGGATTGCTCTCAGCTGGCTGGTTCGGCAGTTGAAGACAGTGCTTCCCTGGGTCTCACTCACACCGTTGGGTGGATCTTTTTTTCTTTTTTTTTTTTTTTTTTTTTACTCCTAAGTAAAATTCTCCGAGAGAGTAAAAATTCTCGTACTACACCGGGGCAGCGGCACGACAGGTCAAGGCGTAGCCGTGGATGGAGAGGTAGAGTGAGCGGTGAGGGTATCATAGCAGTGCAAACGGCGTGGGGGATGAAACATTCAAAAGAAAGGTAAGACATTTGAAGTCAAGTACTGTACAGAGTGTTAACACGAGAAAGAAAAACAAATGCAAATTGAGATCACGTTCTACATCAAGTCATCCTGTTTACAGGCCAGCAGACCACAATATCGATGAGGGCTGTTAGCTACTCCAAGTATGAAAAGAACAAAGAGAAAAAGAGAAGAGACAGACAGAAAAAGAGAGGAAAGAAGGGGGGCACAGGACAGAAAAAAGGGGGGGGGGGGGGGGGGGGGGGAAAGGGGGGGGGGGGGGCACAGGCGGTCGGATAATCGGTAAAAAACCAGGGGGGTTCCCGGGGGGGGGGGGGGGGGGGGGGGGGAGGGGAGGGGGCGGAATGAAAAAAAGCGACATGTTGAGGTCGCAATTAATCCTTCTTACATTTTAGACGAGGGTAAAAAAAGGCAAATCATGTGTAACACCAGAAACCTCCTCACGACATAAGGACAACTTTCAACATAAAGTACTCGTCTTTTTCACCTTATGCGGTGAGAAAAAAAAAAACCCACTTAACAACTCAAAACTATTGTTCCTCCCTTCTTACATTTTAGACGAGGGTACATTTTGGAAATGTTGACGAATATATATACTATATAGTCTCCGTTTTTGTAAAATGGACAAAATCATGTTCATTTTCTCACACAAGAAAAATTCAGCTTGTTTTGCCCTGGCATGTCCCTCTGCGGTGGCGGCTTTTGCTGCTGAAAACACGAAAACTGAAATAATATTTCTTTAAAAAGTATACATATTCTTTACTTTTTTCAGATTCTCGCTGTCACTCTACAATTATACAATTTAGTAATAAATCATGTGTAATCTTTGTGAATACCCTCCTACAGCATTTTGAGCTTTTGCTGATGATCGATTTAGAAATATATATGAATATAT
>JADBJO010005248.1:57500-65000 GCA_016801955.1 Conus betulinus
TGCCTTCCATCTTCTGGAGAGACAGGAGCAGGTGGTCATTATGAGACTCAGAACTGGCCACTGCCGACTCAATGGCCACCTGCATAGGAAGCTGAAGCTGGCGCCTTCCCCCTCCTGCTCCTGTGGTCTTGAAGACCAAACACCAGACACATCCTACAGACCTGTCCCCTTCTCAAGGGACTGAGAGAAACCGTGTGGCCAACGCCGACTCCGCTGCACACGAAGCTCCACGGCTGCCGACAAGACCTGGAGAAAACGGCTACATTTATCAACGAGGCTGGGAACCTCAAGCAAAATACAATGGACCATGTTTTGTTGTTGTTGCTTTGTTACTGTCGTTTTTAACTGTTCGTTTACATCGGTAGGATTGTCTAGTGTTTGCATGCATATGTGCTGGATACACTTTCAGCCTCTATTACGGGGTATCTCGCCATGTAAAAGTGATAAGGATGAGGAGGAGATGGAGGAGGAGAAGGTGGAAGAGGAGGAGGAGGAGACGACGACGACGACGACGACGATTAATACGACAACGACGCTGCTTCTGCTGCTGCTGATGATGATGATGACGATGACGTTGACGACGACGACGATGATGATGACGATGATAACTTTCAGCATGGTATTCCTGGGCGGAGATTCGAGTTGAAGGAATCGCTAAGTTAGGCCTGACTGAAACTAACATGAACTGGTGATTGTATGGGCATAATTCTTATTTGCCCGTTGGAAGTTAAAAGGCTTAAAGTCAGCCCTTGTTCAAAGAGAAATCTGGTGTCACGTCCAGAAATTCCGAAATTATCCCCCAGCAGATCAAAAAGGGTGCGAATCTAAACTCAGTGCTGGGGAGATATGCCAATCTGACATCTCCCCCTCTCTCTTTCCCCATCCCTTTTGTTCCAAATTCACTCTCCTTCTTCGAAATTCTGAAAATATGCGTGCCCAATCACAGAGCACAGCAACCTATCCTGTTCTGAAACCGCTCCTGGTGACTGATTTGGGTGCAATGTCCACAGGCATCCCATACTGTGAATTTAGCCACGTACTCAAATTTACCCAGGCTGCATGAAAGGAAACGGGCACGTGTCTATATTTCTCTATGAGGTATACCTGGACCTTCCCCCTATCACTCACATGGAATGGTTCTGGACAGGGTGACGAATAGTTCTGACTCAGGTCCAGAATCACGACTATCACTGCGGCCCCATTCCCCCTTCCCCTCCTACCTCAGATTTAGGTACAATGTGCTTGAATTGATATATGTTGTGGTCTGGAACAGCTTGAGACTTTGGATGGCATGGAATGATTTGGGAACATAGAGGATGCGTAGAGCGTGCTCATCCACCCTTTCTCACCAGTCGGGAGTGATTTTGAAGTGGGGTACAAGACAAGAAGAAGAAGAAGAAGAAAGGGAGAGAGAATTTTGGGAAGACACACACACAGGGAGACACACACATTTTGGTTACACACACACACACACACACACACACACACACACACACACACACACACACACACACACACACACACACACACACACACACACACATCACGTTATTGCCAGATTCTTCTATTCTGGACACAAGCTGCTCACATCATCTGCTGACAAACACCGGACTGTATATCGGGTTGACAAAAACAACCAATAAAGAACGAAAACTGTCGGCCCAACTAAAGAAGATAGAACAAAACAACAGATTTTAATGTTCTGTGGTTCACCATATTCATTCAGCTGCTTGTAACTATTTCATGGGAAAAACCAAAGACAGGAATCAAGCAGTCATGTGATGATAACCTCTTGCTTGTTTGTTTCTTTATTTCTCCCCCTTTGATCATTCGTTTGTTCAATGGCCTGTTTGTTTCTTTCTTTATTTCTTTTCAGTTTGCTGGTATTTGTCTGTTTGTTTGTTTGTTCGTTCGTTTGTTCGACTATTTTTGTCTGTTTGTTTGTTTGCTTGCTTGTTTTTTGTTTGCTAGTTTGTGTGGTAAATTAATTGCTTGCTTCTTTGTTTGTTTGTATCATATGTTGCAGCTACTGTTGCTTTTTTCAGTTTGACAATCTAGTATCAATCTTGTCCAAACATTATGACGCTTCAGAATGAAAAATAGCTCTGAACGAAATTTAATGACTGTGCGGACAGAGGAGAGAGAGAGAGAGAGAGAGAGAGAGAGAGAGAGAGAGAGAGAGAGAGAGAGAGAGAGAGAGAGAGAGAGAGAGAGTCATCCGTTCATCCGTATCATTGGTTCTGTCTTTCACTTTGAAAGCGAGAGCCAATAAATAATTCTGGCGGGGCAGCCTGACTCGGTCCCGCCGAACAGCACAAAGCCTGGCACTCTGTTCACGGTGCTAACGCATTCTGCCGCCAGACAGCGCGCTGTTTCCCTGTTGTATACCCAGTGATTTGTCATGATCCACCGGAACCACCATCACCCCCCTTACCCCTAGGCTCCACACCGACCCCTCCTCCACCTCAACCCAACCCTTGTCCCACTCTTCCTCGGCTCCCCTCTATGTGCTTTATCATTCACTCTGTGTTCGGCAATCTCATCACTCATTGGATGAAAGCATCTCTCTATCATCCCTTACCTGATTTCTACCACCGCTCTTCCCTTTCTGATTCCGTCCTCCCTTTTCTTCCACCTTCTACTCCCACTTCCCTTTCTCCCACCCCTAACTCATCATCACCTCGTATATACATTCATTGAAAAGCTGTGTAAATAAATCACCAAAAGAAAAAAAAAAAAAAAATGAAGTCACACTGACGTGTTGTTTTACTGATGATCGACTACGTCGTAAACAGCACAGTTTTCGGTCTCAACGAGGAGACCTTAGGCTCTGCCTACTTTTCCATACGCTCTCCACCGCAAATGCTATATCATGAAGCAAACGCACTAGAAATAAGAACTGTAACTGGTAAAAGAAGTATACAAAGATCTGAATATGTTAAGAAAGAGTGGAAATAAAAATTGAATAGAGAATTCGAGGGGAGGTGGGGGGGGGGGGGGGAAGGAACTTGGGAACTATGCAGATCTCTGACCGACACACAAACCCAAGGCTGGTAAGCTTTCCATTGGTAATGGGCTCTTGAACAAGGTAAAGGAATGTTTACAAAAACAACATCAACTTAACAAAAATAAGCACTATATATTTGACTATTTGCCCTTTGGGTCACAGTAGACACGGGTAACATTTTTCAGCAAACAAAACACAATAGATATATCGAACAAAAAACAAACCAGATACTGAAAGAAATGATTGATCTGGGCCCCATTTCTATTATCTAGTTAATTTGAGCTGCATAGTAAGCCTATGACCATTAACGTTAACCTGACGATTAATTTCTTTTGTAACAGATAATATTTTCAGGCATTTCTTGGTGTGAGCAGAAATTCTCTTTGCATATGATTTGTTGATCATAAAGCAGATTTTAAACATAAAGAAACTAAATAGGATACTAGGTTTGTTTTAAACCCTCTCTTTTTCTTCTCTGTCTCATATTGATGCCATTGATGTCCATCTGCTCTATACCTTTTACAGTATCCCCGCACAGCTCATTCAGCTTTACAGACACGCAGCATTTACGTATCCAGGTTTTGTAGCAGCCGAAGTATCAACAGTCCATAGAGAGAGCAATCAACATTCTGGCCACCAAGAGGCTCCCCACCCGTGAAGACACTGCTCTGCAGCGTAGTTGCTTCGTTGATGTTCATAATTGACAGTTCTGATCCAACACACCTTCGAAATGCCTTTACTCCAAAAACTGCTTTGTTGCGGACCAGTCATTAAAATCTCCGAGGATAAAGCACGGTGCGTCGGGTGTCTTGCCAGCTTACAGACCAAAAGTGAAAACACAACCTATCACTAAAAAGCAAGTGCAGTGTTGGACACACAGAAAGTGTTGATGAATTACAGGCTTGTTTTGAATTCCAGCTACATTTCTTTCTGTGAACACATGATTGTACCTACTAAAACTATCAAAATATTTCCCAACAACAAACCTTGGGTTACAAAATCTCTGAAAATAACTCTAAATGAGAAAAAAAGAGCTTTTCAATCAGGCAATAAAAGCGATCGTAAGGTTGTACAAAAGAAACTGCAAACGGAGATTGAAGAATCAAGAGAGCTTACAGAGAGAAAAGTTGAAAAAAACATGTTCCAGAATGGAAATATGCGAGATGCATGGAAAGGAATAAAGGTTTTATCAGGTTCAGGAAAATGTTCAAACCAAAAAATATTAGTAAAAAAAAAACAGCAAAAGAACAGAAGCAATTTGCAGAAAAGCTGAACGATTTTTACTGTAGATTTGATGATAAAGATTTTAGTAAAGAATTAAAGGAAGTGAAGGAAGAACTCCAAAGCATGTTAAAAACGATGTTGATGGAAAATGATGTTCAGTTTTTTTTCAAACGTTTTAAATGTGAGAAAGGCAATGGGCCCTGATAATATCTGTGGAAAATTGTTGAAGGTGTGTGCTTCTCAGCTCTCCTATGTTTACAGTCGTTTGTTTACCTGGTCACTTAGAGAATGTATAATTCCTGTTTTATGAAAAAAAAATGCCACTGTATGTCCTGTTCCCAAAAAACGCAACCCAAGCTGTTTAAATGATTACCGACCAGTTGCCCTCACATCTGTTGCAATGAAATGTCTTGAAAGAATTGTCCTCGTTATGTTTTTAAAAGATACTACACAGTACCAAGACCCGTTTCAGTTCGCATACCAACAGAACAGATCAACAGATGATGCCACACTCACACTTCTCCATCATGCTTTTTCACACCTCGAAAAACCTGCCTCCTTTGTACGCATTCTCTTTATTGATTTCTCATCAGCATTCAACACCATACAACCACATCTGATGGCAAAGAAACTCATTAACATAAATGTGTGGGTAACAAGCTCATTCTTTGGATAATTGATTTTCTTACACAGAGGACACAGTCTGTTCGATATCAAAGTGTTGTTTCGTCTTCCAGAGTCATTTCAACTGGCGCACCCCAGGGTACTGTTTTATCACCAGTGCTTTTTACTCTGTACACAAATGATTGTTCAGGAAGTGATTCAACTTTGTACATTAAATATTCAGATGACTCAGCACTTGTGGATCTTTCCAACTCTGATTCTGTTTACTTCAAGGAGGTTCAAAGATTTGTTGACTGGTGCGATCATAACTATCTTGATCTGAATGTAACAAAAAAAAACGAAAGAAATGTTGATTGATTTTAGAAAGAATCCAAAAGCTGTACCCCACTTTTTATCAAAGGTGCTGAAGTAGAACGTGTTGAATCATACAAATATTTAGGAACTTTTATAGATAATAAGCTGAATTTTAAATCCCATGTTGAGTATGTCCACAAAAAATGTCAAACCAGATTATATTGTCTTCGCAAGCTGCGATCATTTCATGTGAATACTGACATCTTCGGACATTTTATTCATGCTTCTTGGAATCTGTTCTAACTTTCTCATTTATGTGTTGGTATGGTGGGTTGACTGTGAAGAGCAGAAATGTGCTTGAGAAAGTGGTGAACGTGGGAGGAAAAATCGTTGGTGAGAGACAAAAAAGTCTGAGTGAGCTATACAGGTGCCGTGTTGTTTGTAAAGCGAAGAAGATTACGTGTGACCAGACCCACGTTCTTGCAAATCAGTATGACCTTCTTCAGTCAGGACGAAGATATCGATCGGTTAAATGCAGAAGTGTCAGATTTAAACAAAGTTTTATTCCCCTGTCCATTGATTTCATGAACCGAGAAGATGTTTAATTGAAATCCAAATTCCTCTATATACTTGATAAGCGAACGTTCTACTCTAAAGGTTATCACCACGTCCATCCAACGACAAAGCCCATGAATTTGTCGGATGATGATCAGAACATCTTCCGCTATTCTCTCTTAAAGCAAAGACAGGATCACATCTATTGCAAGTGCATTAGATAAAGAAATCCATAATTCATATCCCCGTGGTAGTTTATGTTTCGTGGCGTGACAGATGACACAATACCACGGCCCATGATTTCAAGTCGTAAAGCCGCTACCTCCATCTCCTGCACTGCCTGTTTCATAATGTATGATAGTCCGCTCACATAAGGGTTTGTGGTTTCGTGTTCTGTGGTTTTTTTTGAGTCATTACTGGGTCGGGAAGAAAAATGGTATCATCGGTCCTTTGGCACTTACACTTTGTTTATGTCTGCAAGCATGGCATAAGTCTTTTTGTGTGCCGGGGAGTGAGAGAGAGAGAGAGAGAGAGAGAGAGAGAGAGAGAGAGAGAGAGAGAGAGAGAGAGAGAGAGAGATTCATATATTGACCCTCTTCGTGGTATGTAGGACATCATGCATCTTTCAAAAGATGAAACACGAGACGTAAAGGAATCCATCAATAGAAGTGACAGATTAAAAAAAAGGGAAAAAAACCGTTAATGGTCACTTTGTACTTTCCGTATTTGACAAATAAAGCTACATTAAGTGAAGTTTTTTGTTTGTTGTTTGATTTGTTTATGTTTTTTAACAAGAAAAAATGCAGAAAGTTTATAACATACTTCATAGTTGTTACAATAGGTTGGAGAGTTTCTCGCAGTGTTCTGTATTCTGGACATTCCATGAGATAGTGATACTGATCTCCTATGATGTTCGCGCTACAAATTGCATACATTCAGTCCTGTCTAATTGCCTAATATATTTTCTGCCTAATTCCATTTGCATTTTTTGACTAAGCACGTAAATGCAGGGTAAGGCAGTGGGATACACTTCAATACCAAAATAATTATTATGTTCAAAGGTATGTAAAACAAACACGTATTACTTTTTTCTTAAGACTCCCTCCAGTAACAAATTCATTTGGAGACACTCGGGCACATTTCTACAAAGAAATTCTTTACCCCTAATAGACTGGGGACAAACACACAAGCACGGACACACAGACACACACACACAACACACACACACACACACACACACACACACACACACACACACACACACACACACACACACACACACCACACACACACACACACACACACGCGCGCGCGCGCGCGCGCGCGCGCGCATACACACACATACACATACAGCGCACGCACATGCAAAAAAAGGAATGAGGGGAGAGAGAGAGAGAGATTAGATGATCATGGAAAGAAAAACCAGACAGACATACAACCACGCAAGAGAGAGAGAGAGAGAGAGAGAGAGAGAGAGAGAGAGAGAGAGAGAGAGAGAGATGGAAATCGATACGGCCTATCAGTGTTATTGGAACCTCAAAGACGCTCTCTGCTGTCCTCGTCCGTGCAGACCGCAGGCTTTATGGCGACGTCATAATTAATGACGTTGTGGATGACAAGATGTAGCCTTCCACTAACCCAGCTTTCCCGTTAAATCGGGCGTGAAACTCGCCCTGCGTGAGTGACAACATAAAGACGGAAAAACGTGTACCATAAAGAAGGGTAAATGATGTCATAAACTGGGGGAAAGGACGACAGAAAGCGGGGGTCAAAGGTAAGGTAAAATTGGGGACACA